>QRFJ01000300.1:387836-514677 GCA_006176705.1 Cocos nucifera
TAGATATATGTGCCCTAGAAGCCAGAATTGGCTGACACTTGTAATACACTTCTAGGGGCAAAATTATAATTTTGACTATAATTAATAAAATGGGTTATTTTCTATCACATATGTGTATTTAGTGTCTGTGATACATCCTTTGAGTTAATGGTAATGATAATTCATATTTTCAAGAGTTGAAAATTTAAGACATGAATAATCATTATTAACTCATAAACAGCTCCCGACCATAGGATCATCACGAGGATGGTGATTGATCCGGAAGGTTGGTGTACGAATCGCTTCTCTTTAGTAGATGAGTCTTGAGTCTACGGTGTGGAGACACCGGAGCGAGAGTACAGGTACTCGTTAGAGAACGAGGGCACTGAGCGTGACCACCTCGAGTAGTCATTAGGGAGTCTACCTTCTCGTCAATGACTGACTCGATGCTGCAGTAGTGTGTCTGGTTCTTTGACCTGAGATGCATCGGCAGTTCACCTTGAGGGTGTTATAGTTTGACTACACCATTACTCGGTCTCCTAGCCATATGGAACCCTGAGGTGTATGTTGGCTATAGCATGTTCATTGTAGGAACTGGATTGCATCAAGATGGGAATCTATCTACCTCGGTGGTAGAGGAGCAGCCCTATGATGATCATGAGAATCAAGTCCAGAAATCCCATGGCCATGGCAGAGTGAAATAATAGAAAGAGTTTCTATTTAGATTTTCACATTGGACTCGAATCGAATGATTACATCATATGACAGAGACTAGGGTTTGACGAGTTCACCTTAACCCTAATCTGATCGGGGCTCAAGATAGAAGAACTGAATCACACAGGTAGCTGCACCAAGAGGTTCGCATTCAGCTCTGATGGGTTGCCACCATATACTGCTAGGTGTCACTGGTGGATTTTGGGAGCAATTAGAATGATTTAGATGATCGATCATTCTAGCTGTTCGAATCAGAAGAGTTCTGATCCATCGAAAGGAGTTTCGATGATGTCGATGATAGAGATCATGACATATCCCATTACCATACAGAACTGAACCTAACTGGGTCACACAAACAAGGGTTTGAATCTGGTGATCATCAATTGAACTGATCTAGTTCAATTGATCTGAATGAGATTCAATTAGGTTCAAGGAAATCGTGCTAGCACTCGATTGAACCTAACGTTCTTCTTTTACTATCATAAATAAGTTGTCCTGACTGAGCCAAAGGAGTTTGTGCTCAATCAGAGGCCTTCATATGGTCTGACTGGAGGTTGTCCAAGTCAGAATAGGTTGTCTTATTTGTAAGACATTACCTGCCATTTTTGGTCACCTGCCATTTCTTGTTCTTTGACTTTGGTCAAAAGTCTACCTTTGACTGGTCAAACGTTGACCATTGACCCTTTGACTTTTGACCACATGTCATGCACCTATTGGAGAGCTGGTGGGGGCCTGTCCCCCTGCCAGAACCTGGCAAGGAGAAGGGCGCACGCCAAGGGTGGCGTGAGCCCAAGTAGGAGGCGCCTAGGAGTCCTTGTTGGACAAGGACTCCACCTCCCTTTAGGATTCCAATTAGAGTTCTACTAAGAATCCAGTTTGACTGGTCTTAGGCGCCCTCTAAGGAGGAATCCAGGGGTCTCTTTTTCAACCAATCAGATTTAGATCTGATTTCACAAAGGGTTGTGATTGGTTGAGAGGAAGAGGAGTTGGATCACAAGCTTAGTCTATAAATAAGACCCTGCGCCCAACCCTAATTCCAAGTGAATTGAATGCTATTAGATACGCCCCAAGGCTGCCTCTCCCCTCCTTCTCCATGCCATAACTCTCTTCTCCCCTTGCTCTCCACGTCCAAAAGTGTTTTGGACTTAGTTTGGTGCGATTCAGATCAAGGAAAGGCGATCAAAAGCAAGAAGGCTGCGCTGCTGCAAAAGGACGACTGCAGATCTTCAAAAGAGTTTTGAAGATCCTCCAGATCAGATCCAGATCTGATTTTTGGAGGTGTGATAGAGAAGAAGAGGATCTCCAGATCCAACCCGAGTGGATACCGGTAGAGGCCAGGCGCTTGCGTGGCTAAGATCCAGAACCTTCCGCTGCAATCAGGATCATCTACAGGGTAATAGGATTACCCAAATCAGGTAAATTAAATTTGATTTAATTTATCTTATTTTATTTTATTTATTAAAATAATAAGAATCAGATCTGAAACATATCAAGATCTGATTGATAGATCTGAAGATCAAGAGAAAATTTTTGAAATATATCTCTTGATCTAATCAGATCTGGAACGAACCTGGACCGGGAAATCAGGATTTCCCTTCAACTGGTATCAGAGCCATGGTTCTAAAATTGTTTAGATCTGATTTTAATTTTATTTTAATTAAAAATAATGTGATTTCAGATGTCACATGAGATGTGATCAGATCTGAAATCAGAAAAAATTAAAATTAAATGATTTGGATCTAAGAACATGAAGATATGCATGACTAGTTCTAGAATAGAATAGTTCTATAGAATAGTTTTGCATGTCTTTGATTTAATCTGATTAAATCATATTTTAGATCTTCTTATTTACTATTTTTTGATATTATAAGTGTTATAATAACATCTGATAAAATAGCAAATAAAAATTATTTAATTTTAAATATCATATGAGATATGATAGATGCATGTCTAGACTAGTTGTAGAATAGTTCTACATAATTGTCTAGATTAGAATTTATTTTGATTAGATCAATTTAAATCTAATTTTTTAGATTATTATGAGATAATTTAGATCTGAAAACATGCATGATTCGATACATGAGATGTATGCAAAATATGCCATTGATTAGATCTAAATTTGTATATGAGATATATGATATAGATCTGATAACTGTTTTGTAGTATTGACATGTTCCTGATTAAGGCGTTCCTCTTGGCCGTCCGGTCATAAGAACGAAGAAGGGTTTAAAGGCCCTCTCTTCCCATTCGATGGGGTGTTCTTATGACGTGTAGGGGTGCTGCGTGTTCGTCCTTAATCAGAAACCCAAAACTTACTTTCTGCAAAACCCTAGATCCTGAAACCCTAGGATTTATTGTGCATATTTTGTTTATGAACCCAACTTAATTAAGAATTAAGTTTATGGAATATTAATTAGGTCTAAAATTGAGAATTTCAGATCTAAGACATATTCATAATACTGGGTTCGGGCTTGGGTAGCTCAATTAGGTCTAAGCGGTTGATCAAACCGAATCAAGAGTTGGTTAGATGGGATCAACAATGCTTAAATTGACCAGCCTAATAGGATTAAGTCTGGGTCAAGATCGAGTCACGATCAAGCAAGACCTAATTAGGCTCAGAGGTTAGAGTCTGGATTGTAGGCTAACCCAATTGGTTCTGACTCAACAATTTGGTGTCTAAGGTAAGTTTGGCACAGACGACCGACTGGTTTTTAATTGGAAGCTACTCGACCTGAATGCGTTCTTGTGCGAGTTAACGGCATATTCCTTCCACCGGTCTCACTTACCTGGCCATATCTGTTGACACAGTTCTGATCTGAGGTGGTCAATAATCCGAGCTGAACCCATGCCACTAGGTTAGTCATAATTGTTATGACTAAGCCAAGTCTAGTTTAATGAGACCTGAATCAATTCTCCCTAAGAAAAGATTAAGTCTGAGGTCTTCCACCATTGTAGACGTGCGGGCCCTTCCCGGGGTTGATTGTTCTCGGCTGGATACAGTGGCTCAGTTGCACCGGGAAGACGCAACCATGTCTATTAGGCATTGGATGCTATGGGCTGGAGGATGAGTTGGGCTCAATATTCCGGATACGGTGAGAGACCCAATTAGGAACCCAGTCTATGCAAATGGTGGGTCTGACTTAACTAAGGAGTGGATCAATATTCCGGATACGGTGAGATTCATGAATTAGAGACCAAGTTTGGGTGCACCATGATTAGAGAATCATTGAACAAGAGTTGTTCACTCATTGGCTAACCCATCACCAATAACTGTTAGGTGAGGTGATGAGTCAGTTGGTGAGACCGCACCACCCACTAGAAATCATCAATCGCGGAGATTTTCGCATCTCTACAGAGGGAGTGTAGGGATCCGAGAAAATAGTGGGAGCTAATTTGTTTAAAAATAAAATCCCTAAACAAATTGGTCAAGTCAAAATTACAGTATCTAACTAGAATCTTTGACTCTCTACAGGAAAATGTCTGCGTCCAACCCACTGGCACGTATCCTAGACACACATAGACTGACTGGACCCAATTATAAAGATTGGCTCAGGAACTACAAAATTGTTTTGGGTTCAGAGAAGTTAACACATGTTTTGGACCAGGACCCTCCCACCTTACCAGCTCGTCCATCCACTGAACAGAGAGCGTCTCTGGAAAAATGGATTGACGAAGACAATAAGGCCAGATACTACATGTTGGGCTCGATGTCTGATGAGCTCCAGCGCCAACATGAAGATATCGGGACTGCTCGCCAAATGTTGGCTCACCTGCAGGAGATGTTTGGTGAACAGAGTCGCGCAGCCAAATATCAAGTCACGAAATGACTTTTTAAGGCTAAGATGCGTGATGGGCAGTCAGTCCAAGATCACTGTCTGACAATGATCAAGGACATGGAAGAGCTTGAGAAGCTCGGTGTGAAGTTGGACTTGGACTTGCAGAACGATATTATTCTGCAATCCTTGACTGATGCATATGGGCAATTCATCATGAATTACCACATGCATAAACTTCAAAATTCCTTGGCCGAGTTGATGAATATGCTGGTTACCGCTGAGCTTTCTATGAAAGGTTCTAAAGGCTCAGTTCTTGCTATGGAACGGACTTCTTCCAAAAGAAAGTCTTATGGAAAGAAAAAGAAGTCTGTGAAAAAGCAAAAGGTAGAAGGATCAAAGAAGAAGAAGGCAGAACCGAAGAAGAAGGTCGATGGCAAAGGAAAGTGTTTCCATTGCAACAGCGACGGCCATTGGAAGCGGAACTGCCCTACTTACCTGGCCACCCTGAAAGAACAAGAAGGAAGGTCCTTCTGGAGGTATGCTCGTTATTGAGTCTAACCTTACGGTTTCTTCTGCATCCAGTTGGGTGCTTGACTCTGGTTCTAGTGCTCATCTGTGCACTTCTATGCAGGGTCTTGAGGATAGCAGGAGGCTGAGGGATGGAGACATGATCCTACGCGGTAATGGAGCAAGAGTTGCTGCAGTAGCCGTGGGAACATACCCTCTGCGATTACCATCTGGTTTAGACTTAGTTTTAAAAGACTGTTATTATGTGCCTGCAGCTAGCAGGAATTTGATTTCTGTTTCATGCTTAGCACAAGAAGGTTATGTGATCACCTTCTTTAAGGACCATTGTAACATTCTTTATGAAAGAAATAAAATTGCAAATGGTTTCCTTGTTAATGGTCTTTATAGTTGCATATATGTACAAATATGGCAGAAAAATAGGGATAGTCTATTATTGAGTCCATTGACTTTTGAGTCATATCCAACTTGTGAATCTTGTCTTCAAGGCAAAATGACTAAACTCCCTTTTGTTGGACATGGGGAGAGGGCCACAGATCTCCTTGCCCTAGTACATACTGATGTGTGCGGCCCATTCGATGTGCCGGCTAGAGGCAATTTTGTCTACTTCATTACCTTTACCGATGATCTGTCTAGGTATGGGTATGTGTATCTTATGAGACATAAGTCTGAAGCCTTTTGAAAAGTTCAAAGAATTCAGACATGAAGTAGAAAAACAAACTGGAAAACCCATTAAGGTTCTTCGATCAGATCGAGGAGGTGAATACCTTAGCCGGGAATTCCTAGACTATCTTAAGGAAAATGGCATAGTCTCTCAATGGACTCCACCAGGAACACCTCAACTCAACGGGGTTTCAGAACGGAGAAATCGGACTCTATTGGATATGGTTCGATCCATGATGAGCTTCACAGACCTCCCAGATTTTCTTTGGGGACATTCATTATTAACTTCAATCTATTTACTGAATAGGGTTCCCTCTAAAACCGTTCCTACCACACCGTATGAGATATGGCACGGTAAGAAACCAAGTCTGAGTCATCTCAGAATTTGGGGTTGTCCGGCTTATGTCAAAAGACAACAAGCGGACAAGTTAGAGTTTAGGTCCTTTAGAGCTCGATTCATAGGATATCCTAAAGAGTCATTAGGATACTATTTCTACATTCCAGAAGACCACAATGTGATTGTGAGTCGACATGCCATATTTCTTGAAAAATAGTTTATTCAAGATAGTGGCATTGGAAAGCAGATTAAGCTTGATGAGAAAGTCTCACAAGCAGAACGAGCTAAGGACCAAGTGGAACCAAATCAGGTTGAGCCAATAAGAACACTACCTCCTCCACCTCGTAGATCGGAAAGAGTTTCCCGTCCCCCTGAAAGATACTTAGGTATTATTTCAGAGGATGTAGAGGAAATGTTCCTCATAGGTAATGGTGCTCATGGTGATGATCCCAAAACCTACAACGAGGCGATATCAGATATCGACTCCGAGAAATGGCTTGAGGCAATGAAGTCAGAGAATCGACTCGATGCACTCAAACCAAGTCTGGACCTTGGTAGATCCACCAGAAGGTATAGTACCTATTGGGTGTAAATGGATCTTCAAGAGAAAGATTGGTGCAGATGGGAATGTGGAGACATTCAAGGCTAGACTGGTGGCAAAAGGTTATAGTCAACGTGAAGGCATTGACTATCAGGATACCTTTTCCCCGGTAGCTATGCTAAAATCCATCCGCACATTGCTTGCTGTTGCAGCCTATTTCGATTATGAAATATGGCAAATGGACGTGAAAACGGCATTCCTAAATGGATATCTTGAGGAAGATATCTATATGGAACAGCCGCTAGGTTTCACATCCAGTGATACTGATCACAAGGTTTGCAAGCTGCAAAGGTCCATATATGGACTTAAGCAAGCATCTCGGAGCTGGAACACTCGTTTCAATGATGTGATCAAAAAGTTTGGTTTCATCAAAAATGAAGAGGAACCATGTGTTTTCAAAAGGGTCAGTGGGAGCGCTGTTGTCTTCCTCGTATTGTACGTGGATGACATCCTCCTTATTGGGAATGATATTCCCATGTTGACATCAGTCAAGATGTGGTTGTCCAAGGAATTCTCCATGAAAGACCTAGGTGAAGCATCCTTTATTCTAGGAATTAAGGTCTATAGGGATAGACCGAATAGGATGCTAGGACTTTCACAGAAGATGTACATAGAGGAAGTACTAAAGAGGTTTAGTATGGAAAACTCTAAGAGGGGATTAATACCCTTCAGACATGGTATTCATCTTTCCAAGAAGATGTGCCCCAGCACACCTGAGGAAATAGAACGCATGAGCAAGATCCCTTATGCTTCTGCAATAGGGAGCCTCATGTATGCCATGCTATGTACACGACCTGATATAGCCCATGCTGTGAGTGTCACAAGCAGATATCAGTCAAATCCAGGTGAAGAACACTGGACTTCTGTGAAATGTATCCTTAAGTACTTGAGAAGAACTAAGGATATGATGTTGGTCTTTGGTAATGGAGAACTCCAAGTTCAGGGATACACAGACTCGGACTTCATGTCCGATATAGATGATCGAAAGTCGACATCTGGAAGTCTGTTTGTGTGCAATGGTGGAGCTGTCAGAGTTCCAAGCAAACTGTGATAGCAGATTCCACCATGGAAGCAGAATATATAGCTGCATAGAGGCTGCCATCTCATCCGCGATTACCTTGAGAAAGGTTACGTTGAGGTCAAGAGAGTCAACTCCACAGATAATGTGGCAGACCCACTTACAAAGCCGTTGGGCCAGCAGAAGATCGAAGCCCACCTTGAGAAGATGGGACTTAGACTTGTAGCCAATTGGCTTTAGGACAAGTGGGAGATTGTTAGATATATGTGCCCTAGAAGCCAGAATTGGCTGACACTTGTAATACACTTCTAGGGGCAAAATTGTAATTTTGACTATAATTAATGAAATGGGTTATTTTCTATCACACATGTGTATTTAGTGTCTGTGATACATCCTTTGAGTTAATGGTAATGATAATTCATATTTTCAAGAGTTGAAAATTTAAGACATGAATAATCATTATTAACTCATAAACAGCTCCCGACCATAGGATCATCACGAGGATGGTGATTGATCCGGAAGGTTGGTGTACGATCGCTTCTCTTTAGTAGATGAGTCTTGAGTCTACGGTGTGGAGACACCGGAGCGAGAGTACAGGTACTCGTTAGAGAACGAGGGCACTGAGCGTGACCACCTCGAGTAGTCATTAGGGAAGTCTACCTTCTCGTCAATGACTGACTCGATGCTGCAGTAGTGTGTCTGGTTCTTTGACCTGAGATGCATCGGCAGTTCACCTTGAGGGTGTTATAGTTTGACTACACCATTACTCGGTCTCCTAGCCATATGGAACCCTGAGGTGTATGTTGGCTATAGCATGTTCATTGTAGGAACTGGATTGCATCAAGATGGGATCTATCTACCTCGGTGGTAGAGGAGTAGCCCTATGATGATCATGAGAATCAAGTCCAGAAATCCATGGCCATGGTAGAGTGAAATAATAGAAAGAGTTTCTATTTAGATTTTCACATTGGACTCGAATCGAATGATTACATCATATGACAGAGACTAGGGTTTGACGAGTTCACCTTAACCCTAATCTGATCGGGGCTCAAGATAGAAGAACTGAATCACACAGGTAGCTGCACCAAGAGGTTCGCATTCAGCTCTGATGGGTTGCCACCATATACTGCTAGGTGTCACTGGTGGATTTTGGGAGCAATTAGAATGATTTAGATGATCGATCATTCTAGCTGTTCGAATCAGAA
This sequence comes from Cocos nucifera, assembly GCA_006176705.1. Lineage (NCBI taxonomy): Eukaryota > Viridiplantae > Streptophyta > Magnoliopsida > Arecales > Arecaceae > Cocos > Cocos nucifera. The sequence goes on from QRFJ01000300.1 coordinate 396,655, forward strand.
GAGTTCTGATCCATCGAAAGGAGTTTCGATGATGTCTATGATAGAGATCATGACATATCCCATTACCATACAGAACTGAACCTAACTGGGTCACACAAACAAGGGTTTGAATCTGGTGATCATCAATTGAACTGATCTAGTTCAATTGATCTGAATGAGATTCAATTAGGTTCAAGGAAATCGTGCTAGCACTCGATTGAACCTAACGTTCTTCTTTTACTATCATAAATAAGTTGTCCTGACTGAGCCAAAGGAGTTTGTGCTCAATCAGAGGCCTTCATATGGTCTGACTGGAGGTTGTCCAAGTCAGAATAGGTTGTCTTATTTGTAAGACATTACCTGCCATTTTTGGTCACCTGCCATTTCTTGTTCTTTGACTTTGGTCAAAAGTCTACCTTTGACTGGTCAAACGTTGACCATTGACCCTTTGACTTTTGACCACATGTCATGCACCTATTGGAGAGCTGGTGGGGGCTTGTCCCCCTGCCAGAACCTGGCAAGGAGAAGGGCGCACGCCAAGGGTGGCGTGAGCCCAAGTAGGAGGCGCCTAGGAGTCCTTGTTGGACAAGGACTCCACCTCCCTTTAGGATTCCAATCAGAGTTCTACTAAGAATCCAGTTTGACTGGTCTTAGGCGCCCTCTAAGGAGGAATCCAGGGGTCTCTTTTTCAACCAATCAGATTTAGATCTGATTTCACAAAGGGTTGTGATTGGTTGAGAGGAAGAGGAGTTGGATCACAAGCTTAGGTCTATAAATAAGACCCTGCGCCCAACCCTAATTCCAAGTGAATGCTATTAGATACGCCCCAAGGCTGCCTCTCCCCTCCTTCTCCATGCCATACTCTCTTCTCCCCTTGCTCTCCACGTCCAAAAGTGTTTTGGACTTAGTTTGGTGCGATTCAGATCAAGGAAAGGCGATCAAAAGCAAGAAGGCTGCGCTGCTGCAAAAGGACGACTGCAGATCTTCAAAAGAGTTTTGAAGATCCTCCAGATCAGATCCAGATCTGATTTTTGGAGGTGTGATAGAGAAGAAGAGGATTCTCCAGATCCAACCCGAGTGGATACCGGTAGAGGCCAGGCGCTTGCGTGGCTAAGATCCAGAACCTTCCGCTGCAATCAGGATCATCTACAGGGTAATAGGATTACCCAAATCAGGTAAATTAAATTTGATTTAATTTATCTTATTTTATTTTATTTATTAAAATAATAAGAATCAGATCTGAAACATATCAAGATCTGATTAAGATCAAGAGAAAATTTTTGAAATATATCTCTTGATCTAATCAGATCTGGACGAACCTGGACCGGGAAATCAGGATTTCCTTCAGAAAAGACTAGATTTATTTGAATGCCAAATATTTAAGCTCCTCTTGGATCCGTTGGAATGATAGTGAAGATTATTTACGCCGATGTCAGTTCAACGGAATAAACGCGCGCAAGAGCGATCCCTATCAGACGACGATGGCTATCACCATCAATCCGCTGCAGATGGCACCTTTCCATCAGACTGACTCCGTCGGACCTCGAGCGACCCGCCAGCATGCGGCTGCAGTTGTCACCATCAAGCTCCGCTATAAAAAGGACCCTCCAGATACGCTAACTCTAATCTCTCTGATCTTCCCTTCATCTCTAAGCTCTGCAGAAGTCATTCCCGAGCACTCCATTCCTATTGGTCAGAGCTGACTTGATCGTCGGAGGATCCTGCCGGAGCCACCCCCCATTGGCTCCGGACGGAACTTTGTTTTGTAGGTCCCGGTGGCAGCCTCATCAGCCTCCACTTCAGCGGATTCCGGCGACGATCAGTTTCTGCGTCAACAGAATATTTAAAAAATAATCTTGTTGTGATATAATATGCAATATTATATTTCTTATCGATAATATACTATTGTGATATATTTTTAATATATAGTTAATATTAATAAATATAATAAATAAAAAAAATATTGTTACTCAAACATATAGCTGGGACCTAAGAAAACGATACCCAAGCCTATCCTTGGTATGGCTTTACCCCCTTCTGTGGGAAGTCAACTCTTGTGAAACAACATTTTCATGTCCAGAGGAGTCATCAAACATGGGATGCATTGGATGGAAACTGATAACCATTCCAACATCCCAACTCCTACAAACCAAACATCGCATAAGAGTCATTCTTACAAATAAAAAATACAAATTGTGATTCCTAAAATGTACTTTCTCTGAACATTTTGCTTTATGCAGATAAGAGGGGCAGGGACACGGGTATAATGAAGAGCGTACCTCCATATCAACAACCACAGCATCATTTGCTTGAATTGATACTTCATCTTCTGGGGACATATCGAAGGAATCACCAGTAGACAATTTTCCCACCTGCGATGACACAAGCATTCATTAGTTAAGAACATCTCTGCTTGCTTACCTCCAACAACCAACAAAAAAGAATTAAAAGAATCTTCAATAAGCACTCAAGGAGAAGTCATTTAGGGTGGTCTATGGCAACAAAACCAAAGAAGTGAAAATAATTTCCTATTGCCATTTATGCAAAATATATTTTGCATACCCAAAATATGAGAAAGATGGAGAATTAATTTTAAAACAACCCTCTTTCTTGACCAAAGGCCAACGTAGACCCTCTCTCTGAATACTCATTTTTTGAGCATTATGGAAAGAAAGGAACAGAGCTCTCCACAAGTACACCAGGGAAAGTTAAAAATGAACAGACTAAATGAGCTAGTTAAACATACTGATACATTTGTTGTGACATTCGCAACTCCGTTATGGTATGTATAATTAGACATAAAGATAAAACTGAGATGTCCCAAAGGTATAATTCTCAAAATACAAAGTATATACTAAAGTCAAATTGTAACATTGCCATGGCCGATCCCAAGCCTGAATGAGAGATATGGAGGGTAGATATCAGGTTGACAGCTGACCGTAAAGTATATCTAAAACTATCGAGTGATCTGAATTGTTGGTGAATGAGGAACCAAACATCAAGAAATGGGGGGAGGCTGGATGGTTATCATTATGGTTATATTAGATCAAATTGTGGTAACAAGGAAGCACCTTCAAGTTAAGTTCATCAATAAGATTAGGAGTCGAGAATGTTTGCCGAGCTCCAATTCCATACAAATTGGTAACCTGCATCAATATAAAAATTAGGCAATATATAATGTGCTGTGAATTATACTAAAAAAGAAAATGATTTGATATGTTACTACATCAAGAATGAGAAATTTCCTCATCCACCTCATAAATCAAGGTTTACAACAAAGGCTTGATCAGTAAAATGAAAAGGAAATTACATGACGGTTGTAGACTGAGAGATTCAACACACTGCTATTCTGCAAACAAATAATGGCAGACAAGAGATGATGCAAATCCCTGAAGGTAATACATTTTCCTACTGATGTTGACAACACTTTTCACAATGCCAGGACATGCATGCATCTGTGCTAGCATAAACAATCCTGCACCATGAGAAAACACATGCATGCACAGATATACATATAAAAGTCAGTCTGTTGGCATCAATAACCAATCATAATGATAATCTCGTCCTTTTACTGAGACCACTAAATTAAGTTGAGTTTTGTAGTTGACAACCCCATAATCCATATTAATGGAAAAAGGATAGGAAGATGATCATCGACGGGAAATATATGCTGAATTTCAACTCTGTATTGTTGAATTCTTCTACCAAATAATCTTTTTTCCTAATTTAATCTCCCTAGTAATTTTCTTCACGTTGCTAAATCAGATGCTCTCAATTCCACTTCAACATCTCCATATCATATGCAGCACAGTGATAGAAAGAGTGATATCAGATGCCACACCATCTTCTAAGATGTGACAATGACAATCTAGAACAAATCCCTTAGGGCCTTGGCCATTTGTGGTCTTTGCTTGTTATTGTCCAGATGGAACTAGATTCAATTTTAAGAGTTTAGATCTTGACCTGACTTTCTGTAGTTCTGAATTACAAAAGAAAAGTGTCCTCAGACTATATGTGTATATATATATGTATATATATATGTACATATATATGTATGCATGCATGTACATATGAACATATGTATGTATGCATACACAAACACATTTATACATAGGCATTTACATATATAAGAGTCTGTAGTTATAAAATTTGATCTAGTATTGGTTTGGGACTAGATTGAGATGGTACCAGGAAAGTATCGTCCTGAAACTTGGGATCAAGGTCCTAAATCTTGGTTCTAGACCTCGTATCTTATCAAGTTGGGACTGTGCCATCCTGACACTTAGGACAGGCATCCTAGTAATTCACCATGATACTTTTAAGATCAGGGGATCCTTTTGAGCCCATCATAGGGCTTGTGGTGACGATACAGATACCAACACAAATATGAGGTCTCTCTCTGCTTTTTCATCTCTGTTATGTTTTATATTCAGTGGATGTATCGGCATGAGACCTATCCGTTGGCCTTTGCCTAAGAACTAAAGCCAAACCCTCAAAAACATCTTGTTATCCTAAATTATAATAAACAAATCCATAAAGCTTCTAAACAACCATTGAAAACAACAAACAAGAGAAGACCAAAAAAAAAAAAAGTTTTGAAAGCATCCAAGTGAATTATCTCATAATGCTATGCCATCCTGGAACTTGGTAAGTGGGTATTAGCTATCATGGTTTGCATTGGCCAATACCAACTGAGACAACAAATTGTTTATGTATCAAGATCCCAAACTCATCCAACACCTGGCATCTCACCAGTTCAATCGAGGATTGTTGAACAGCTTGGGACTTTAATCCTTTTCTAGGTTGGCTTAGTGCTGCTGATTCACCATAGTGCCATTTTTTTTGTATTTTACTGTTATGTGCTGTTTTATTAATTGTTTAAAGTGTTTCTAGGATTTGTTTGTCACAATTTAGGATTAATGGAGGATTTTGAGCCCATGGCGATTTACTGACACCCATTTGATATTGGATTTATTGTGCCCATGACCTGAGTTCTCTCTCCTCTTCTTCCTCTCTTCTCCCTTCTGTTATGTTCTACCTCATGCTCTTTTTCGGTATAACAGGCCCATAGGAAGTGGGCTACACAATGGGGGGTAGCCTCCTCAACATACCTCCAACTCCTAAACCTTGATGAAGGTAGGATTTGGTTCCAGGACACTTGGAATAAACACCAAACAATTTACAAGCTTGGTAAGCTAGCACCTTTGGCTGTGTCTTGGCACAAGACTTCTCCTTGGACCTTTGGCTTGGCGCCTCAGGCCAAACCTCAAAATATTAGACCCTTAAGAATATCTTTTAATCCTAACGTATTATATAGACAAACCTAAAAGCCCATAATTAATTACAAAAAAAGAAAAACATCCTAATTAGTTACTTCAATTCTAGGCTGTCCCAGGTTAGGGTTTCTCTCTTGGGAAACCAATAAAATTCAATAAAAAATATTGATCAAGTCATAAAAATCAACTCATGATCGAGAATGCAGACATTGTTACCCAGACCAAGCAAATTTCACATTTTTGCCGTATCCGTACTTGGAATGATACAACACATGTCCACAAGTGTCTCACCTCATGGAAATGGCTGGATCACACCTACCAAAGACAAGGAATGTGTTGCCTTATCCATGAAAGGTGTTGAACAGTAAGACAACCCAAGAGGTTGGGGGGGGGGGAGGTGAATTGAGTTTTTCAAAATTTAAGCAAGTAATGTGCTATTTTGAAAACTAGTAAAGTGTTGAAGTGTGTTGCAGTCTAATGCAACTAAGTATGAAGAATTGAAAATGCAATAGAAAGCAAGAGATAATAATAATCACAAATACAAAGGAATTTATATTGGTTCGGTGCCCCTTGCACCTATATCCACCTCGAAGACCCACTTGGAAATATCACTATAATCTATCTAAGATTACAGCTGGATAGTTTTTCTAGGCTCACTATCCAAATCCTAGTTAGTTTTACATCGGTTCACCAACCACAACCAATTCTTAAGCCAACCCTTGGCTTACAATCTAATTCTCAGGCTTGAATAGGTCTTTTCCTTAGCTTCAAAATCCTATTGAAGTTAGATACAATAAACACAAAAGATGAAACAAAAATTAAAACACAAAGCTCCTTTAATGAGCAAGAATATCGATGAAGCTTTGGAATCTTCTTTGATGGAAGCTTTTGAGCAGATGAACTTATCTTCCTGCTGAAAGGAATCTCTTGATCTGATGTTTCAAGGAGTTGAGAATGAAATGCTCTCTTTTCAATGCTTTTTGGACTTTTTCACTTCACTTTGATTTCTTTCAAAGATTGATGTGTCAAGTCACTTCTTCCAGGTGTTTTGTAGCTCTATTCCCACGTTTGATAGGCTGCAGAGAGGTTTTTGATCGTTGAAAATCTAAAAATAGCCGTTTGGAAGTGGACTGCACAGTTCTGAACATTTTACAAAAACTAGCTGTTGGAGCTTGAGTCAACTCGTTGGTCCCCTCGAGTCGACTCGACCATCCTATAAGTCCGCCCCCGAACTTTGTCCCAAAAATCACTCTCTATATTTTCCTGAGACCTTGACTCGAGCAACTTGAGTTGACTCGACCCCTTTGCTCGAGAATAAAATTTATTTTGCAAAATTTTCTTCTCTGCCATTGTTTACTCGAGTCAAATCGCGCTCAATCATAAGTCAACTCGAGAGCGTGCCGACTGAAAATTTTGCATGCCAAATTTCTTTTTTCTTTCTTGTTTCAGCTCAAGCTCCTAGAGTCGACTCGACGACTCTTATACTGAAAATTTTGACTTTATCCAATTGAATTTTTCTTCAACTTTGGTCTTGAAATACCTTCTTTAAGCCTTGTTTTGGGTGTGTTTCATACTTCAAAAGCTTCCAACTTCTCCTTATTGATTCTCAAATGCACTATCAGAAATTTTTCTTTTGAAACTCTACAATTCATTATGAAACATGATCTTAAACAATTCATTAGTCTAAATATATACTCAAACATTTTGTTACTCATCAAAATCAATCCTTGGGGTTAACAATCTCCCACTTTTTGATGATGACAAAACTTTGAGTATATGAGCAAGAGACATATGATATTAATATATCAATGTTAGCTTTTAAAAGACGTTTTGAACATGATAAAGGTACATCATTTTCATAGTTTCATACTTAGCTCCTTAGTTCATACTTATGTCTTTAATGTATTTTATCAATTCAAATTTAAGATACATGTGCTTGCTTGAATGGTGATTTATCAACATTTTTCAGTATATGTGCCAAGCATGAATCATTTTATTGAACAACATATTTCACATGTGTCAAACTCATATTCAATACATAGGGTATGTATCGAGCTCCAAACTTATGTGAAAATTCATGATGTTTGTTTATGTTTAAAATTATTAAGAAAATTTACAATGCCAATGATATTGCTTCCTACATCATTACTCACTTTTGCATTGGTATTCAATGTTCATCGATAGTTCATTCAATGCTTATAGAAAATTCAAAATGCTCATTATGTTCAAGGTCCATAATGCTCAACCTGCTCAAAATGCTCATATATGCTTAAGATACTCAAAATTTCAAACTGCTTAAAATGCACTACACATTTAATATGCTAAAAAATGCTCATATACATCTTTCAAAAATGCTCATATACATATTTCTCCCCTTTTTTATCATCCATCAAAATGGTAATTTATAGATAATCATCATACAAGATCATATCAAGATAATAGAGTAAGATGATGTAAAAGTAAGTAATAGTTTTGCATTGCATTCTTAAAATGAATGTGTTAGACCATAACACAACAATATACAATGACATAATAAGTCCATATCAAGACTAAGTCAAGTAACTACATATAAGTTTGTGTAAACATATACTCCTAATACATCAAGTTACCATCTATCAACCCCCTATGATACTACTCATCATCTAAAGGGATCTCAAGTATCTCGGATGATCAGGCTCGAGAGGATGATGGTCTAGCTCTCCTGTTCCTGGTCCTGGCTGATGGGCTAGCCATCTGTGAAGGAATAGGCTCCACACCAGCACAAGTGTAGACTCTGAGTGGTGGCCTACTCTCACCAGTAAATATCTAAGTGGACTGAACAGGAGACATGGGTGGAGGAGATGGAGGATGAGACATGGCGGCTCTGGTGGCTGCATCTGCTGCTGCTGCTGGTACGCACTTGGAGCAAGTCTCTCGATTTTTCTAATCAGATTATCCATGGCTCCAAGTACAGAAATAATCTCCAACTATTGTGCCTGACCCAGTCCATTGATAGCTGCAATCATCTCTATCCCACCTAACTCAACTCTCCCCTTGAGTCGAGCAATCTCTTTAGTAATACTCGAGAAGTTAGTAGGCATATCATGTATCTGCTTCCTCTGCTCTAAGATAGTGAGTTCCTGAGAAATAGATCTAATCTCTGTCTGTACGCTCTTGACCTTCTCAGATAATGCCTGTATCTCTTTACTGACTCTAGTAGAAATCATGTCAGCCAATCTCTCCATGGATGCAAAGTCAATAGCAAGTGGCTGATGGAAAGTGCCTGTGGGTGGAGCTCGAGAAGTGACTGGTGAACTAGGATCTGGTGCAGCTTTAGGTGCAATAGGAGTAGAGGGCTCTCCTAACTCCACTCTCGGCTCTCTTCTTTCTTGACCAGAGATATTCTTAACCCATCTTCCGGCTTTTACATGGTATTGCATCCTGGTCAAGGCTCTCATATCATAAACATCAAAGTGGGATAGTATTTTGAATCCTTCATTTTCTAGTGATACTCTAGCTGTCTCAAATACTTGGATCAGTGCCATACCATAGGGCAAACAAACCTTGTTCCAAGCAGCAGCTTCTCTAAGCTGATGCATCATGATACCTGGCAGGTCTAAAGGAATGCCTTAAACAACATGATACATCATGCACAACTCCCTCTTTGAAACAAAGTCATGTCATCCTAACTTTGGAATAAAAATTCCTCCAATGATATGATGTAGCACTCTCATCTCTACTAACAAGATGGGTGCTAAGACATCTCCTATGATGTCATCTCTTCCTACAATCAATCTTATCATAGCCTTTTTATCGGATAGTCTGTCTGATACAAACCCATCCCTAGAAATCCAAAAAATCTGTACTAAGCTTTCCTCTGAAACTTCAAATTGAACTCCCTTCATTGTTGACACAATGTCAGCTGCACCTCTTCTCAGATTTTCATAAAACTCCCAAACCAGTTTCGAGTACATGGAAATATTCATATTGTAAAAACCTCTCCATCCCATTCTTTCAATTCAAGTCCCAATAGAAAAGTTCTCTCTCAAAGAAATCAAAATCAATTCTTCTCCCCATAACTATTGTCCTAGTGGCCATTCTTCCTACGGGAGAGGACTGTGGAGGAGGGGAATCCGGAATACCCTGACCCTAAATTGGACCAGGTTCTTCAGGAATGGATTGCTCAGTTGGTTGAGAGGGTCCGGAGGCTTGGGATGTTGCTCATTCCATCCGAGTTTTCCTCCTTTCCCGTTTCTTAGCATGTCGGGTTAAGGTCATCTTCCACACGCCCCTCTTTTCCCGCACCATCTTACTTCAAATCCACCTTTAATTGAGTAGATTTAGGGAGATGGAGGGTAAAGATTCAAACAGAGACTGTTGGAGGAAGTTTGGGAGGGGCTCTCTGCTCATCGATCACGAGCAGTTTTAGGGCTTCTTGAATAGTTATGGGTCCATTTAAAATGCCTGTGGCCCCGACACTCGAGTCGACTCATGTTTTTCTATGAGTTGACTCGTGCTTGAGATTTTTGCTTGAGTCGACTCGAGCATGAGTTCTAAAACTTTTTACAGTTTCAGTGAAAATTCAGTATACAAACAACATTAAGAGCAAGGTTTACGGAACCGACCCGAACCGCCTGATTTGGGGCTTTCCGATCCGAACCGAACCGACGCCCAACCAGCCCGGTTCGCACGTGAAAATTGGGATCCGAAGAAAAAATAAAAAAATAGAAAATCACCGATTTTGTACGATACGGTACAGCTCGATTCAGTCCGATTCGACCTTTTTTTTCGATTGTTGGATGGATTTTTTTTGAATTTTTTATTGTCGGTATGGATCGGTACCATACCATACCGATCAGCAACAGGCACGGTGTCTGATACCGGTATGTAAAACCTTGATTAAGAGATTTTTCATGATGTTGATCACAAGATTTCCCATGATGTTGATCATTGATTATGTATATAAAATTGACCTTTTTAAGTTTGATTTGACTTGCTTTGGGTTATAAAGAAAAGATTTATTCTAATTGATAGCATATTCCTAATTCTCTTCTAATGATACTAAATCTTTCTTCACTAGGGAATTTTGTGAATATATCAGCTAATTGTTTATCGGTACAAACAAATTCAAGTGTTACATCATATTGTTTTATACGTGATCTCTTATGAAATGAGGCCTTATTTCAATGTGTTTGGATCTTGAGTATTGAATTAGATTTTTGGTCAAGTTAATCGCACTTGTATTATCACATCTTATTGGAATCTTATTAAGTTTGAACTCAAAATCTTCAAGTTATTATTTGATCCACATGATTTGAGTATAATAACTCCCAACAGTAATATATTTGGCCTCGATCGTAGATAATGCTACTAAATTTTGTTTCTTGCTAAACCATGAAATCAAATTAACTCCAATGAATTGACATGTCCTACTAGTGCTTTTTCTATCAAGTTTGCTCCCAGCAAAATCAGCATCAGAATACCCAATCAATTCAAAATGTGATGATCTATTATACCATAGTCCTACATTGTCTCAGATAAGTATCTAAAAATTCTTTTAACAGTAAGTGAGATTCTTTAAGATCTAATTGATACCTAGCACACATACACACACTGAATACTATATCTGGTCTACTAGTAAGATAAAAAAGTAAGTCTATCATACCTCTATACAATTTAGTATCTACCTTCCTATTCATTTCATCTTTATCAAGTTTGCAGGATGTGCTCATTGGTGTGCCAATTGGTCTTGAGGTGTTCATTCTAAATTTTTTAAGTATCTTTCTTGTATATTTCATTCAGTTAATGAAGATTCATTCTTTACTTTGCATGATTTGAAGTTCGAGGAAGAAATTTAGCTCTCCCATCATGCTCATCTCGAACTCATCCTGCATAAACATGGTAAACTCTTGACAAAGAGATTCATTAGTAGCAAAAAAAATGATGTCATTCACAAATTTGTACCACCAATAGATTGTCATCTTTTCTTTCTAAGAATAAGATTTTTTCAATATTTCTCCTAGTGAATTCATTATCTAATAAAAATTTGCTTAATCTTTCGTACCATGCACGTGGAGCTTGTTTTAATCTATATAAAGTCTTATGTAATTTAAACACATGATTTGGAAGTATATGATTTTCAAAACCGGATGGTTGTTCAACATACACTTTCTCAGCTATATAACCATTAAGAAATGCACTTTTTATATCCATTTGATATAATTTAAAGTTCATAAAACATGCGAATGCAAGTAATAGCCTAATTACCTCTAATCTTACTACTGGGGCAAAAATTTCATCAAAATCAATGTCTTCCTCTTGATTGTATCCTTTTACCACTAATCTAGCTTTATTCCTAACAATTGTGCCATGTTCATCTAATTTATTTCTATATATCCACTTAGTTCAAAATTTCTAATTATTGGGTAGTCTTTGGGTCTATCAACTAAAGTTAAAATCTTATTTCTTTTAAATTGATTTAACACTTGTTGCATAGCATTAATCCAATATGGGTCATTTTCAGCTTCTTCTATTATTTTAAGTTCAATTTGTGATACAAAGGCTAAATAATTATTGACATTTTTAAGATAGGATCGAGTTCTTACCTCTTATGATGGATCACCAATTATTAGATCTTTGGGATGTCCATGTGCATAACTCCACTCTTTTGGTAATTCTTCTCTTGGGCTAGGAGTGGGCTCTTCATTATTTTCTTCTTCATTATTTTAGGATGGAGCATCTTTTAGTGCGAGATTGTCCATCTTGTCATTAAGATTACCTGCATCCTTATCCAAAGTATCTTATTTTCTAGAAAACTTGTCATTATATTCATCAAAGATAACATGAATAGATTCTTCAACAATGAGAGTTCTTTTGTTAAAGACTCTATATGCCTTGCTTGATTAAGAGTATCCCAAAAAGATACCCTCATCTGACTTGGCATCAAATTTTTTTAAATTATCTTTTTCATTATTAAGTATAAAACATTTACAACCAAAAATATAAAAGTAGTTAATATTTGGTTTTCTATCTTTCCAAAGCTCATATGGAGTTTTCTTTAAGATAGGTCTTATTAATATATGATTTAAGATATAACATGCAGTCTTTATAGCCTCAGCCCAAAAGTATCTAGGTAAATTACTTTCACACAACATAGTTCGTGCCATTTCTTCTAATATGCGATTTTTTTTTTCTACTACCCCATTTTGTTGGAGAGTTCTAGGTGCAAAAAAATTGTGATTAATTCTTTTTTCATCGCTAAAGTTTTCAAAGTGCTGATTTTCAAATTCGGTACCATAGTCACTACGTATGCATACAATTGATGCATTCTTTTCATTTAAAACTTTACGATAAAATTTAGAAAATGCATTCAAAGCTTTATCTTTTTGTGCTAAAAACATCACCTAAGTGAATCTTGAAAAATCATCTATAATTATAAGACCATACTTTTTACCTCATAGACTAGTGGTTCTTATGGGTCTAAATAAATCCATATAATGCAGTTCTAAGGGTCTGAAAGTTTAAATCATTTCTTTTGATTTAAAAGAGTTCCTAGTTTGTTTTTCAAATTGACATGCATCGTAAATTTAATTTTTTTCAAAATTTAATTTTGATAATTCTTTTACAAGATCTTTCTTAATTAATTTTGAAAGCAAATCCATGCTTGCATGACCTAATCTATGATGCTATAACCAACTAGTCTCATTGACTTTGGCACTCATTGCAATAAGACATTAGCCATTCTTCACGTATAGATCATCTACATCCACCATATAGACATTGTTATGTCTATACTCAACTACATATCATCCGAATCCTGTCTTCTGTCTGCCTGAGAAAGCCGATTTGACTGTATCCCAAGTCGGCTTGGTCTCAATCCGAGCCGGCTCGACTGCATATCCGAGCCAGCCCGCCTGTGTGTCAGCCTCTTGTCTTGACTAATTCTTCTCTTGGCTTTGGTCCTTTGCTCCACCTTGTGTCTCAAGATCTCCGAAGCACCTACCAAGCCCCCTCAAGGTCTTCACACCTGAACCTCTAGTCCGTGCAGAGCTACACGCTGCCTTCACTCTAGGACAACTCTTGTCTTAGCCCTAGGACCACATCCGTCCTAGTCTTCCGGAGCCAACACCCTGGCTCCTCTCGTAGCCCTCCAAGACTTGAGAGCACCACACTAGATCCTACAATCCCAAGCTTTGGCACACCTGGCAATGTTCCCCTGCACGATCCCGTTGTCGATGCACGCCCTAACAGCTACTTGTGTACACCTTGTCACTGCCATCTTTCTTCAGCTGCTGAGCTTCCTTTGAGGCTTTTGGGATGACCACCTCCACTGCTGAAGATCTTAGTTTGCTTCTTCGCACCACCTTAGAAAATAGGAACCCTTCTGCTTGACAGCTGCATCAATTGTCCTGAACTTTTCTTGAGATCCTGCAACGTTCCTGTACCGGCACTCGCTACATATCCTAATACGGTCTCCTCAGAACTTCGCCGGTCTTTCCCACATGCCGCTCCACCTAAAACTATGCATCTTCGGCGTTGGTGCTAGGATATTGGTCCTTCTGCACTCTTCCGCTCTGAACTCGTGTCAGATCTCCATCGGTAAAGCCACCTCTACCCGATGGTCTATCTGAAATCAAAACCCACTTAATGCCGCAGAAGCTGACTCTGTAATCGAGTCCCCCAAGACCAACTACTTAATGCTGCACTACTGAGCCTGCCGCTACATCTTGAACACAGTCGCTGCTCCTTCGAACCCTCCGCACTCCACGGACCCCTTTGAAACTGTCTCGGATACACTGCATCCTGTAGGCTCTTTCAAAACTACTAAGAGCTCATCTGACTCTTCACTTTCAGCGACTGAAATGATGGAATCTGATTTTTCTCTTTTGCACTTCTTTCAAAGTGGATGTTCTCGCTTAAAGTGCCCTACTTAACCACACTTGAAGCACTTCTTGGACTTCTTGCTACCCCTTCTTCTTCCCTTGCCTGAGCCTCTCTGACACCATGAGATCCTCCTAGAAGACCTCCCTCTTCATTATCCATTCCCGCTGCTCATTGAACCTTAGCACTGATACGATCTCCTCGTATACCAGTGTCTCCTTACCATACAGCAGTATGGTTCCCAACGGATCGAAGCTCTCGGATAGCGAACATAGTAGCAATAAACTCTTGTCCTCCTCTTCGAGCTTCACCCCAATGTTGAGCAAATCTATGCTCATCCAATCAAAATGCTGAATATGCCCTGCAGCATTCTCGCCCTTTTGCTTTTGAAGGCTATACAGTTGCTTCTTCCGTACCAACTTGTTGCACATGTTCTTTCCCATGTACAACTGATGTAACCTCGACCACAAACCCTTGGATGTCTTCTCTTTCAACACGCTATATAGCACCTCATCTGCCAGATAAGCCCTAATCATGGCACATGCCCTTTTCTCCAAGGACTTCCACTCCTTGTCTGTCATCTCCTCCGGCCTATTTTCCAAGGCCGAATCTAGCCTCATATGAAACAGCAGATCCTCCATCCTAATCTTCCATATTGTGAAACTACCATTTTCATCAAACTTTTCAAATCCTACCTTCAATCCGCTGTTCTTCATGATCAAACCAAATCAAAAACAGCCAACAGGTAGATCTAAAAATTGCCTTGACTAGGGATGATGGATGGCAGCTCTTAGATCACTTCCTTCCCTACGAAGCCTAAGGAAAACCTTAAATCTGAACCTCGCTGCTGATCTCTGCTGAAACCTGATCTTCTTCCTCCATGCTCAATTGGGCTTTGATACCAATTGTTAGCACATCACCATGGCATCACCTAGCTCTGATACCAAGTATTGGAACAATTGGTACTGATTTGATACCAATTATTATGCCTATGGCTGCTCGGAACTACAGTCGTAGATCCGATCTCTTGCGCGAACATGAGTGTTAATTCAAAAATATGAAGAAGAGCAAAAAAAATTGATGGCGGCACTTAGGCCTTGGCATTGGAACCAGAGAGAAAAGAGAGAAGAGAGTTAGAGAGAAAAGCTGTATATTGATTTCACTCTCTTGTAAATATTACAATACCTAGATTTATATACCTTAGGATTTTTGCTATACCATATGAACCCTAATAAACCCAAACTCCAGCTGAAAAACTCTCTTAAGCTAACCCAATACATGAAAGCACTCACCGAGTCCATGTACACCCATGTCTCCCATGCTTTCACCTCGTGAATCTAAACCCAATCCATACATGTGTTAGCCACCTTAAGATCTTATTGGACCAGGCCTTAAGATCCCAAATAGAAAACCCTCGTCCAGTTCTGTTCGCCACCGTCGAGCCGGCTCTATTAAGAGCCGAGCTAGCTTGACTGCGTATCACCTGAACCTTGTCTTCTATCTACGTAAGACTGCCGACTCGACTGCGTATCCGAGCCAGCCCGCCTGTGTGTCAGTACCTTATCTTGGCTGATTCTTCTCCTGACTTTGGTCCTTTACGTTATATTCCAGATCTCCGGAGCATCTACTAAGCCCCCCTCAAGGTCCTCACACTTGAACCTCGAGTTCGTGCAGGGCTACATGCCGTCTTCATCCTAGGATAACTCCTGTCCTAGCCCTAGGACCACACCCACCCTAGTCTTTTGGAGCTAATATCCTGGCTCCTCTCGTGGCCCCCCAAGGCTTGGGAGCACCACACCAGATCCTACAATATGTTGGAATCCCATGATTATAGAAATCTCAAATTATGGTATCAATTGAAACCCTATGATTTGCTGGAATCCCATAATTATAGGAATCCCAAATTATGGTACCTGTTATTATGGTATCTATTGAAATCCTATGATTATAGGAATCCTAAATTATTAGGAATTAATTTCAGTTTCTATATATAGCTAATTTTTCTAATTATTTTTATTTTCTTTTATAATTATCTAGCTTCCTATTCTAGGACTAATTAATATGTATAAATAGGAGCTATGCAAAGAGCATTATGATTCAGAAAAATATACAAAGAAAATTTCTTCAATTTTTCTTTTTTGTTTTCTTCATGGTATCAGAGCTGTGCCAGTTTTTCACGGCATAATTTTATAAAGCCATATTAGGTTTTTTATGTCAAGCTTCTAGTGATCTATTATAAGGGGGTCAAGTGTGACCTCCTGTCCTAGGAGGAAGCCCTACTGCCGATTGGCCTACTGCCCGCATTCTTCCTCGTGTGTCACACCTCTATCTAGCCTTGGTTCTTGACCTAGTTTGCCTTTTTTTATACTAGTACTAAGTGTGTTTTATTTCTTCAGTGCTTTTTCTCCTATTTGCTGAAACATGACTTGGGGAAAGAGGGCTGTGACTGAAACAAAATCGGGTTTTATGAGTGATAACCCATCTTTACAAATCAGTCCCGTAAAGCTCGATGGAACTAACTATCTGGCTTGGTCCAGATCCTGTCTTTTGTTCATTCAAGCTAGGGGACTACAAGGGTATATTACTAGGGATAGTCTAAAACCAGAAATTACCAGTTCTAATTATATTTAGTGGGAATATGAAAATTCACTTGTGATGTCTTGGCTCATCAATTTTACGCAACCTTAGATTGCTCGGGGGTATTTATTGTTGAGCAATGTAGCTACTATTTGGAATGCAGTTTCTCAAACCTACTCTCAAATGGGCAATGATGCACAGATTTATGAGGTCCATAACAAAGTTCATGGAACTAAACAAGGTGAGATGACTATTGCACAATACTTTGCTAAATTAAGTGGTTTATGGCAGGAACTAGATTACTATTAGAATTTTCAAGCCACATGTGCTGCTAATGCTATTAAGTTTCAGAAATTGATTGAAAAGGAATGCATATATGATTTTCTTACTGGCTTGAATATAGAGTATGATTAGATATGGGTCCAAATACTTGAAAAGAATCTATGCCTTCCTTGAGGCAAACATACTCATATGTCCAACAGGAGGAGAGTCGAAAGAGTGTTATGATCCATTCATCCTCTATTGATAAGGCAGGGCTAGTAGCTGCCTCTTCACAAGAGCAATTATATGTTCCTTATCATGGTCGTCCAGACAAGGATCAGTTACACAGTGACTACTGTGGCAAGTCTCGGCATACTAAAGAATATTGCTGGAAACTGTATGGTCACCCAACCAAAGGGCGTGGTGGTAAGTGGATGGGTTCATCAAGACCACAAGCGAATGTGTCTGAAACCATGGATTTCTCTAAGGAAACAAATAATACTGGGATCTTTTTTCAATGAAGAAATTCAATCCCTAAGGCATTTGTTGTCTCAGCTTGAATCTCAATCTACTACTACTTCCTCTTCTAATTTTGTCAAATTAGGTAATGTTTTTCTTGTCAATCTTGAAAAATCCTTTTGGGTTATAGATTCTGGAGCAAACAAACACACGACAGGCTCTTAAAATAAATTTTCAACCTACTCTCCATGTACAGGAAAAGAAAAAGTCCACATAGCGGACGGGTCCTTAGCCACTATTTCTGGAACAGGTTTTATTAAATGTACTACCACCATAAATCTAGCTTCAGTTCTTCATATTCCTAGCTTTCCTATTAATCTTTTGTCTATTAGTTCCATTACTAAATCCCTTAATTGCAAAATTGAATTTTTCCTACTCATTGCATATTTCAGGAGTTGAAAACAGGGAGAACGATAGGCAATGATAGATTGCAAGATGGCCTGTATCTTCTGGATGACAATTGTGGTCTCTCAAATCCTGGTCCCAACCAAGCTTTGTTAGGACATTCTATAAGTGTTGAACAAAAGATCATCTAGTGGCATAGGCGATTAGGACATCCTTCTTTTTTTGCTTTAGAAAGGTTATATCCTATTTTGTTTAGATAATGCAAATATGAATTGCTAGTTTGTGATGCTTGTGAATTTGCTAAACACACAAGACATTCTTATGCTCCAATAAATAATAAGAGTTTGATTCCTTTCATGACTATTCATTCTGATGTATGGGAGCCTACTCAAACAAATTCTTTGTCTGGTTATCGATGATTTATCACTTTTATTGATTGTTGCACTAGATTGACTTAGGTTTACTTGATGAAAGCAAGAAATGAAGTGTTTTTTTTGCTTTCAACAGTTTCACAAGATGACTTGTACATAGTTTGATGCTTAGATTAAGATTCTAAGAACTAATAATGGTACTGAATATATAAATAGTCTTTCGTGCCTATTTAGATTAAAATGGAATTGTGCATCAAACTAGTTGTGTTAATACTAGTGCACAAAATAGAGTGTCAGAAAGAAAGAATAGACATTTACTTGAGGTGGCTCGATCTCTTATGTTTACCATGAACCTTCCTACACCTTACTGGAGGGATGCTGTTCTTTCTGCAGCATATCTTATCAATAGAATGCCTCTTAGAATACTGAACTTTAAAAATTCTTTAGAAGTTTTACAGGATAGTAATTCTTATATTGTTCCCCCAAAGATCTTTGGTTGTGTTTGTTTTGTTCATAAGATAAATGTTGGAAAGTTGGAACCTAGAGCTCTTAAATGTGTATTTGTGGGTTACTCTAGTACTCAAAAGGAATATAAATGCTACCACCCACCTTCAAGAAAATATTTTGTGAGCATGGATGTCACATTTAGGAAATTTGAGCCTTATTTCTCTACTTAGTCACCTCTTCAGGGGGAGCATAAGAATGAAGAGGTGTCCTCCTTATATTACCCTCTTCAGGAGGAGATTCTTAGGCTTGTGACAGACCTTAATGAGGATAACAAAAACCAACCACCTCAACCCCTAGGGAGATTGGATAGACTGGATTTGAGAACTTACACACGTCGGAACAAGACAGATACAGCCATTGAGCATGATACACTTGATCAATCGGCATCCTTGAATTCAGTTCCTGAACATTCTGAAGATATATGTGGTGAGTCTCCTTTGATCCTTGATGATTCTAATTTTGATTCTAATCCTAATTCTTCTTTTGATGATCTTGATGTTCCCATTGCTATAAAAAAAGGAGTCAAAACTTGTACTAAACATCCCATTTCTAATTTTGTTTCCTAGGATTCTTTATCTCCTTCCTATAGAGCTTTTGTCCTTTTGTTTCTATCTCAAAGGGTTGGAAGGAAGCATACCTTGCTCCAAAATGAAGGGCAGCCATGGTTGAGGAGATGAGGGCTTTGGCAAAAAATGAGACATGGGACCTTGTTACTCTTCTATTGGGAAAGAGACCAGTGGGATGCAAGTGGGTGTTCACAGTAAAACATAGAGCTGATGGTTCAATTAAAAGGTACAAGACCAGGTTAGTAGCAAAAGGCTTCACACAGACCTATGGAGTAGATTATCAGGAGACCTTTGCCCCTGTTGTAAAGATGAATACCATCAGAATCCTGTTATCCTGTGCAGCAAATCTTGAGTGGGACTTACAATAGTTTGATGTCAAGAATGCTTTTTTACATGGAGATTTAGAGAAAGAAGTGTACATAGAGATTCCTCCAGGGTTTAATGATGAAAAAACTAAAGGGAAGGTTTGCAGATTGAAGAAGATATTATATGGCCTGAAGCAGTCACTAAGAGCATGATTTGATAGATTCAGCAAAGCCATGATTTCTTTCGGCTACCATCAAAGCAATGCTGATCATACCTTGTTTATGAAACACTGTAGAGGTAAGATCACATTAGTTATTGTTTATGTTGATGATATAGTTTTGACTGGAGATGATAAAGAGGAGATTGCCCATCTAAAAAGGCTTTTAGCCCAAGAATTTAAAATAAAAGATTTGGGTAAGCTACGGTATTTTCTTGGAATAGAGATTGCCAGGTTAGATAAAAAGATCTTTATTTCTCAGAGAAAATATATTCTAGATCTCTTGGAAGAAACTGGCATGTTGGGATGTAAACCTACAGATTCTCCTATTGAGGCTAATCACAGATTGCAAGTAGGAGTTGGGGACTCAGTTGACTTGGGACGATATCAAAGGTTAGTTGAAAGATTGATTGATCTCTCACACACTAGACCAAATATAACTTATGCTATTAGTCTGGTGAGCCAATATATGCATGATCCTCGTGAATCCCACTTAGAAGCTATGTTTCGATTTTGAGATATCTGAAATCTACACTAGGGAAAGGGCTACTTTTCTCAAGGCAAGGCCACTTACAGATAAAAGCTTTTACATATGCAGATTGGACTAGATCTCTTGATGATAGAAGATCAACATCTGGGTATTGTACATTTGTTGGAGGTAACCTAGTTACCTAAAAAAGCAAGAAACAGAATGTGACAGCAAGATCAAGTGCAGAAGCAGAATATAAAGCTATGGCTCAAGGTATCTATGAACAATTGTGGTTATGAAAATTGATGAAAAAGTTGAAGTTGTTAGAAACAAATAGTTTATCTTTATTCTGTGACAACAAGGCTGCTATTAGTATTGTCCATAATCCAATTCAGCATGATCGGACCAAACAGAGAGATTGATCGGCACTTCATAAAGGAGAAGATAGTGGATGGCTCATTATCTGTTTCTCATGTGACTTCGAAGGAGCAGTTGGTTGATGTATTTACTAAGGAACTAAGCCATAGAGTATTTCACACTTTAGTTTGCAAGTTGGGCATGTGTGATATCCATAGACCAACTTAAGGGGGAGTGTTGGAATCTCATGATTATAGAAATCTCAAATTATGGTATCTATTGAAATCTTATGATTTGCTAGAATCCCATGATTATAGAAATCCCAAATTATGGTATCTGTTATTATGGTATCTATTGAAATCCTATGATTATAGAAATTCTAAATTATTAGGAATTAATTTTAGTTTCTGTATATAGTTGATTCTCCTAATTATTTCTATTTTCTTTTGTAATTATTTAGCTTCCTATTCTAGGACTAATTAATGTGTATAAATAGAAGCTATGTAAAGAGCATTATGATTCAAAAAAATATACAAAGAAATTTTCTCCAATTTTTCTTTTTTGTTTTCTTCAGATACCATCATCATTGGGACTAGAAACTATACATAATAGAGATTCAAATGTAACCTTAAATCTTTTATCATAAAATTGGCTAATACTAAGTTATGTTTTAATTCATCAACTAATAATACATTTTGAATAGAGGTGGAAGGAGTGAAACGAATATTACCAACACCAATGATACGTCGTTTTCCATTATCTCCAAAAGTAACTACTCCATCTTTAGGTTCAAAGGTGATAAATTAGGATTTGTCATCCATCATATGCCTTGAACAGCCACTATCAAGATACTAAAATCTTTTCTTCTCCCGAGTTGCAAGACACTCTTACACAAGAAAATCAAGTTGAGTTTTTAGGTACCCAAGTCATCTTGGATCCTTTGGAGTTAGTACTCATGATTTCTTTTGGAACCCAAACCATTTTAATCATATGTCCATTCAATTTTCTGAAATCACAAGCATATGATTTATGACCAATTTTCCCACAACAATAACATGAAAAGTTTAAGGTAGAATTTGACGAAGCTTTAACAAATAGATTTTTCAATAGTTTTTGCTTTTTGTGAGGTTTGAATCCTAATTTGGCCTTATTAAAAATAGCTCTTTGTTTATTTAATAGCATATTCAATTTTTCGGAGCTATAAGTAAATCTTTCTATAAATAGTTTGATTTTTGTTAATTGATTATTCAATTTCTAGTTTTCATGAGTTAGCAAATTCAATTTTTCAGAAATTCTTTCCTTTTCATGAACAAGTTCAGAATTTTGCTTCTTTAAATCTTTGTTTTTCAAGGTTACTTTCCTATATTCAGTCATAAGTTCAGAAAAAGCATCTTGTAATTCATCAAATGTAAAATCTAAAGAATTTCCAGCATTTACCTTCTTATGATGTGCCATTAAACAAAGGTTGGCTACTTCTTGTAATTTTTCTTCGAAGCTAGAATCCTCACTATCACTCCAAGTGGCCATCATCGCCTTCTTCTTGATCTTTTTGGATGATTTCTTGAGAAGATGATAGTCTATTCTAAAATGGCTGAGTTTCTTACATTCGAAACAAATTGGCAGCTCCTTTTCTTTCTCTTTTTCTTTACTTGGCTCACCTTTGAAGGTCTTCTTTTTAAACCCTTGCTTTTTCTTCCTCATGAACCTCTTGAACTTTCTTGCAATTAAAGCTAAGTTTTCTTCTTCTTCATCGGACTCTTCACTCTTATCATTTTTGGAGGTAGTAGTTTTGAGAGCGATAATTTTCTTCTTCTTGGTTTCTTCCTCTACATTTTGCCTCATGGTCAATTCATGAGTCATTAAGGACCCAAGAAGCTCTTCTAATGGTAGCTCGTAGAAATCCTTGGCTTCTTGAATGGCGGTGACTTTCGCTTTCCAAGCATTTAGAAGTGACCTAAGAATTTTTCGAACGAGCTCACTATTAGAATAAGATTTTTCTAAGCTTTTCAAATCATTAGTAATGCCGATAAATTGAGTAAACATTTCAAAAATAGATTCACCTACTTTCATTTAAAATAATTCATATTTGTGCACAAGCATATTTATTTTAGACTCCTTTACTTGATTGGTACCCTATGGGTGATCTCTAACCTATCCCAAATCTCCTTAGCTGAAGCACATGTAGAAATTCTATAAACTCATTAGGATCTAGTATACAATATAGAATATTCATGGCCTTAGCATTTAATTCTATCATTCTCATGTCATGCTCATCCCAATCCTCTTTAGATTTGGGAATATCATTACCCTCTACTTTAATTGTGGGAGTGTGTGGGCCTTTAATTATAACTCTTCATAGTTGATAATCAAGTGCTTAAATTTAAATGCGCATGCGTGCTTTCCAATAAGCATAATTTATTCCATTGAACAAAAGTGGATGGTTTGTCGATTGCTCTTTGGCAAGGGATGCACTCATATGGGTTGCCATTTGATCTTAACTCTTGATTGTAAAATCAAATGAAGTGAGTGCCAGACTTTGTTACTACTTGTTGCCCAATAAGACAATCCAAAGGGGGGGGGGGTTGAATTGGATTTTTCAAAATTTAAGCAAGTAATGTGCTATTTTGAAAACTAGTGAAGTGTTGAAGTGTGTTGTAATCTAATGCAACTAAGTATGTAGAATTGAAAATGCAATGGAAAGCAAAAGATAATAACAATCATAAATATAAAGAGATTTATAGTGCTTCAGTGCCTCTTGCACCTACGTCCACTCCCCAAGATCCACTTGGGAATATCATTATAATTTATCCAAGAATAGTTGTTCTAGGCTCACTATCCAAAACCTATTGGTTTTACACCGGTTCACTAACTACAACCAATTTCTAAGCGAACTCTTAGCTTACAATCCAATTCTCAGGCTTGGATATGCCTTTCTCTTAGCTTCAAAACTCTATTGAAGCTAGATCAATAAACACAAAGGATGAAACAAAAATTAAAGCACAAAGCTCCCTTAATGAGCAAGAATGTCGATGAAGCTTTGGAATCTTCTTTGATGGAAGCTTTTGAGCATATGAGCTTATCTTTTTGCTGAAAGAAATCTCTTGATTTGATGTTTCAAGGAGTTGAGAATGAAATGCTCTCTTTTTAATGCTTTTTGGACTTTTTCACTTCACTTTGATTCCTCTCAAAGATTGATGTGTTAAGTCACTTCTTCCAAGTGTCTTGTAGCTTTATTCCCACGTTTGATAGGCTGGAGAGAGGTTTTTGACCATTGAAAATCTAAAAATAGCCATTTGAATGGACTGCACAGTTCTGAACATTCTGCAGAAAACTAGCTGTTGGAGCTCAAGTCGACTCGTCGGTCCTCTTGAGTCGACTCGACCATCCTGCGAGTCTACTCTCGAACTTTGTTTCAAAAATCATACTCTTCGTATTTTTCTGAGACCTCAACTCGAGCAACTCAAGTCAACTCAACCTCTCTGCTTGAGAATAAAATTTATTTTAAAAAATTTTCTTTTCTACCATTGTTCACTCGAGTCGACTTGCACTTAATCATGAGTCGACTCGAGAGCATGCTGACTGAAACTTTTGAGTACCAGATTTCTTTTTCTTCTTGTTTCAGCTCGAGCTGAATAGTCATTTCCTGAAGTCAACTCGACGGCTCTTATACTAAAATTTTGACTTTATCCAATTGAATTTCTTTTCAACTTTGGTCTTGAAATACCTTCTTTAAGCCTTGCTTTAGGTGTGTTTCATACTTCAAAAGCTTCTAACTTCTTATTGATTCTCAAATGCACTATTAGAAATTTTTTTTTTGATGCTCTACAATTCATCTTGAAACATGATCTTAAACAATTCATGAGTCCAAACATATACTACGTTTTGTCACTCATCAAAATTAATCCTTAGGATTAACAAAAGGAGAAGAATAAACGCGAGAAGAAAGAAGAAGAGATAGAAGGGTTTGCTTAATCCACTTCTTGTCATTGGAAAGGGGGAAGGGAAGGGAGATAGATAAAGAGAGAAAGAGAGTAAGGATAAAGAAAAGAAAGAGGAATGAATTTGCAACTTTGCATACCTCTTCACAATATCTCTCTTGAATCGTTCCACCTTAAAGTACTCATCTTCTGCTCCTCTCCTCTTGTTCCACATTTTTTCCTTTTTGCACTTCCTCTTCTCAATTGAACCATGGGCTAATGCTTAATATCTTTTCCATGTCATTTTAATTCTTCATCTTAACCTATTTAAAGCTATCTTTTAAATTTTATAATTTAAATTTTATGTTGAGATGTGACAACACATACCTTATTCTCTTGTCTTGTCTAAAGCAAACCCTGTAATGTTTTCTAAAGCAAACCCTGCAATGTTTTCTTTTGATCATTTAATTTTTAAATCAGAAGTCTTAGTGAGATAAGAGTCATAGGACATCTCACCCTTCCCCTTTCTATCATGTCATCTCGATCATAACACTCTTGAGAGGTAGCAAAGAATGCACATTGAGGAGACAAAAATGCATGTATTCTCCCTCTAACACCATTAACATGTAGTTCCGGAAGATTTTTGGTAACAAGATATCTCACATATACAAGTTCACATGCAAAATGTTGGCTTTTGCATTGGCTCATTTAAGTCATTCATATGGTTAATTAAAAAATTTTCTATTAGTTGTTTAACTTTTCTATATTAGATTATCATACTTTAACACTTCTATTATTGTAGAATATATATTTGTGTATTTATATATATTATCGTGTCCATGTATCTCAATCAAGATTTGCCATCTCGATATTGAACCCCATATAAGTACCCAAGGTTTTAAATCCCATGGGATGAAATGTAACACCCCACCTCTGAATCTAGGTGACGGTGTCATACCCCCACCCTTATCTAAAGGTTAAGGGGATTTCTAAGCTATATCTATGCTATAATATCATTTAAACCTGCTCAAGATCATTATCTCAAATTCTTGCTCAATCAACATATACAATCTAATTTAATTTCTTAATCTACTAAAGCAAATATCTTAATTTAACTCAGCAATTTTACATAATCAAATTCAAGGTTCCATTCACAAAACCATACTATATACATTTTATACAATCACTCAGAATATCACAAGCTCATCACTTTTTGATTCAACTATCTTAGCTATATAATACATCTCTCAACACATTATAAGTTACAAACTAACATCTCCCAACAACTTCTTCAGCTAGAGGTGCTGACATATACTACTGGACTAAGCTACTTCAAAACTGTAAAGAGGAAGAGTGAGGGGTGAAACTTGGGAAGTCTCAGTGAATGGATAAATAATCTAATAATAGAAAAGAAGACATAGCTGAAATATTCATTGTTATAACATATAGCATATGTTTCTGATATACTTTCAAATATAAGTAACCCAAATAGGAATAAGACCACGAATAAATTATTTTACTGAAAGAAGGCTTTGCTGAGCTAAACAAGTTTACTGAGCTAATAAGAATTTGCTGAACCAAAAGAAATATGCTGAACTATAATAAACCAATTCTTTGCTAAATAATGCTGATGGCTATGGCAGACTACTCCCAGCGCATCTCTATCATGAGTAGTCAGCACATAGTATGAATGTAAATGCTGCTGAAATAAAGCCCCATTGGGCATTCAGATACACTGCCAATACACTGTCCATACACTGCTGATACACTGCCAAGCCCCATTGGGCATTTCGATACCTTATATCGCAAGGAGGTGCCGGCTGCTATATGCTGTATGACATGCCGTGCTATGCATTCTTTCAAAAGCTGATACTGAATAAACTTTCAAATACCAGTAGGCTGACTTAAATAAATTTCAAATAAGAGAATAAGCTAAGTATCAAAATATTTGTACATATTTCTGCTTCATACTTATGAAAATAAATAGAACCACATATAAGAAAGAAAATACCAAAGCTAGATAAGAAAATCCACTCACCTCAACTAACTAGCTATTGCATCACTTTGATATCTGACTTACTTAAATCACTCCTCGGGAGCCTTCTTCCTCTCCTATAGCATTAATAGACTTTGATAAATACAAATCTTCGAACATAAGAACATGAGAGCACATACTTTGTTTCATTAAGCTTACTCTCTAATTCTTCCTATTCTTACTTAATTCCTTTCTATTTTGCTTCACTTTGGTTTAATTAACCTCCAATATAAACTTCAAAACTTCCAGCAATTTAACATGTTTTACACTTTTCAATACTAACCATCTTTTCTTTTTTTTTTAACTTTGATTTTCCTTTAATTGCCCTAGGTTAGGTTTTACTAAACCTTAACACGTACTTGACAAAATTCCAGTATCTCTACTGTTTCTCCTTCTTCATAATTTATTTTAAATTCTACTAAACATAAACCTGATTTACTTTGCTGAAATATATCAAAAAGTTTCAGAAAATCAAATGGATAGCAACTATATCTTCTTCCTATTCCAACTCTCAGTTATAATCCAGTTCACTAAAACCTTAAGGTTGTAAAAGATCAATCTAAGATTCAATTTGAATTTAATTTAAAGATTAAAACTTTACCTCAAAGGGTTTATGCACTGCTGCCCTCAACCAGTCTTCTTTCTTCCTTACTTTTTACTACTCCTCTTTCCTCAAATCAGTCCTTCACTAAGTACCCCTTTATCAAGCTAAGTTCTCCTTAAATTTTGATTGAGAAACCTCCTCTTCTCGAGCTCCTTTCTTCCCCTAACCTTTTGTTGTCTGCTGGAGAACTAAAACAATAACCAAGGGAACCGATAGTTTTGTTGTTTTTGAAATAAATAAACTAAAGAAAATTTGCTAGATGTCATTCCATGAAGAATCCACCTAATCCCAAGCTTAACAGGTGTTGCTCTAACGTATTTCCAACCATTAGTTAATGTCCTCAAGCTGCTCATTCATCTCTTGAAAAATTATTTTAAAAGTTTCACTTAAAACCCTCTCGGTTAAATCCGCTCCCAAAATTTCCCACTGACCGAGCTGGCTTGGCCCCAAATCGGGTCAGCTCGAGTGTCACTCGGGTTAACTCGACTTCAAATCGGGCTGGCTTTTTCAGAAAAATAGAAAACTCATTCTGTAGCTTCAGACTCGGGCCGGCTCGATTTCAATTCGGGTCAGCTCGAACTTTAAGATTTCAGAAATTAATACTTCAGACTCTATTCACAGCTTTACTCAATTCTCAGCTTATTTATATTTTTTTTAAAGTTAATATCCATTAACTTTAAAACACATGTAAATAAGGAACTCCCCTCATTTGGAACCAATAAAAATATTAGAAAAATCAAAATCCTTAAGAATAAGAAACTAAAATTTGGGTTCTAGTTCAAATTATCCAAACTCAAAATTTTTATAACTTTATTGCTTCTGAACGAATAGGTTAAAGGATCTCCAAAATTCGTTAAAAATCATTTTGTAACTTACCAACACCTAAAAATCAATTACCGAAACTTTTTGTTCCAAGAAAATACATATTTTATATAGCCCTCCTTATAGGTGCTAGTTCTCAGACTTAGAAAATTTTCAGGACTCGAAATGACAGATAACCATAATTTGCACTGAAATAACTTTCACAACCTTCGGCAAGGTAAATTAATTACATACATAAATACAAATCTTTTAATTCATTTTTTTTCAATCCGAGATGTTACACGAAAGTACCCTAGTTTCTCCCTAGAACGAGACACCCCACTGTCCCATTCCATCTAGACAGCAATTCAGTCACGTATCCTAGTATCCTCCATCTCTCTCTCCCTTTCTTTTTTTCTTTCTTTCTTTCCTTTTCTTTTCTTTTTCTCTTTTCTTCTACCTTCATTTCTTTTCTTTCCTTTTCTTCTCCATTCCTTTCTCTTTTTTTTTCATTTCTCTTCTTTCCTTTTGCTTTCTCCTTTTCTCAATTTTTTTTCTTCCTTTCCTTATTTCGTCTTTTTCCTTCTCTCTCCACGTGGATGGGTTTCAGAGTTTTGAATCCATCCTGATCCCATTTTCTCACCGGAACAAAACAACGGGACCGGATGGCCAGGATGCCTCCTGTCCCATCGGGACAAAACCTTGTCGATACCATCTTATTATAATATCAGTATACAGTATAGTAGGGTAAGGTTGGCGTACCGACTATTGGTATGGTATGGTATAGAGTACCGATTCCGTACTAATATGGTACGGTATGATACCGATCGGTACAACAAACCTTAATCCCAGTTGTTTATGATTACTCTATCAAATACTTTAGGCCATTTGGGCACCTGACACCCATGTTCCATGTCCACGTAACATGGCTCATCATCTTATCCTAATCCTAATGCAAGTCTTATAAAGTTGCTTTGAGTTTCTATTACTAGTTAGTCATAGAATATGCACCAATTTAAAAGTGAGGACATAAATAAAATGAAGTTTTCACAAGTATAGGATAGACATACACGTAGTTAAGGGTAGATAGGGAAATCAAGCACAAAGTTATGCAATTTTGAGCTGATAAGCCTAGTTTAATTTGAAGTATATGGTCTTAGTCAAGGATGTGTTCTTGAATATGAGCACTTGTAACTAAAATAAAGGATATATTAACAACTCATAAGTGTTAAGAATAATGAAAATAGAACATGGATTTATCTTGGAAACAAGGACAAGGAAAGAAAGGAACATGATTCAAATATCATTCTAATAATGAAATTCTAGTCAATTAATGAAAAATAGAAATAGCCTTTTGATAAAGATTGATTTAAAGTTCAAAGTTAATAGAATAAGCACTCCTAATTTAGTGCTTTCGGTTTCTCTTTATATTTGCCTTTGTTCTCCCTTGTTGATCATCATTTTGATAGACAATAAAGGAGTGGCAAGCTAGATTGAATGGAAAGTTCATGCATCGGCCCGATCCCACTCTCAGAACCCTCCTAAGCCTAGATTTGTCATTTGCTTTTCCTAAGAATAGATTAACACTCCATGAATTTATCTTATGGATGGAAGGGAGCACAAACAGGAGAATAGGTATGATCCATTTGTCATCTGATTTATCAACTATCAACATCAGATGGATGGGTAGATTTAGAAAGATATGTTTATGATGGGTCTATGTTTATTACTTTTATCTTAAGTAAAAAATAAATATTAAATTGTAAAGTTAGTTATATAAGATAAATATGAAAATAATAATTTTAATTAGGAATCAAATCACAATCCAAATATTCCAGGATCCTACTTTCTACATAGATATGAAGTCATAAGGCGCAGGGGGAAACTTTTGAGGGGACAAACATCTAATTTCTAATAGATGTAAAGAGAGGAACTTCTTTTACAGGAGATACTGGCCTATCATTTGGTCTGAGTTGTGGCAGCTGTGCAGGAGTTCTTTGCGACCAACCACATACCAGAGGTGTGGAAGCAAACTTTCATTACCTTGATACCAAAGAAGCAGGATGCTTTGAAGCCGGGCTACTTCAGACTAATTAGTCTCTACACAACCTCATACAAGGTATGTGTTAAGTTGATGTTGACCAGGATGAAGCTTCATCTCCCCCATCTAATTTGTTCGGATAGGGGCATTTGTCGGCTATTGCAGCATATCCAATAATGGTCCTTGTTGCTCAAGAACTCATGCATGACCTTCAAGGTACCTCCATCGATCATAGCCTCATGGCAATTAAGCATGACATGGAACGGGCTTACGATCGCATGAGTTGGCACTTCCTGAAGGGAGCCCTTGTGGCCTTTGGCTTTGACCCTTGCTGGATTGGTTGGATACTAGAGTGCATCCAAAGCCCCTCCTTTGCCATTGTCATCAATGGGACACCATATGCTTTCTTCCACTCTATGGTTGAGCTACGGCAAGGTTATTCCTTATCCCCATACCTCTTTATCATGTATGCTGACATCCTCTCGCAAGCTTTGCACATTGCGGCCCAGAGGCCGATGCTTGATCCCTATGTGCCAGCCCCGGAGCCTAGCCAATCTCACACTTGCTCTTCGCAGATGACTGTATGTTGATGGGCCAGGCCACAAATCAGAACACGGTTGGTTTCAGAAGGATCCTGGAGGAGTACTGTGAGGTATCTGGTAAGAAGGTGAACCTCTCCAAATCTATTATGATCTTCAGCCCCAAGATGCTAGCCCGGATTTGGCACGTGATCAAAGATAGTCTGGGGATTGAGGAGCATAGTGGGACCCTATAATACGTGGATGTTGCCATCTGTAGCCGTAGGCTGCAGAGAGTAGATTATGGAGTGGAGATGGCAATTCGAGAGCATCTTGATGGGGTCTTAGGAAGGGTTACCCTAGGGAGATTCATTCTTAGCTCTATGCCGGTTTGTCTCCTTTCAAATTCGATTTGCCTAGGATCATGCTAGGAAGGCTAAAGCAGCTTTTTCGAAGCTTTCTATGGGGTTCCAGGCTGGGAGGTGGGGGTGGTGTGCACCTATTGGCATGGGAGTTGGTGTGTCAGCCGCTATAGGATGGGAAACTTGGTATTCAGTCTCTAATCATAAAATGAAAGGCCCTCATTGCTCGACATGTGGCTAGATTTCTAGTGGACCTGGGGAGCATATGAAGCATGATGATGAGGGCCAGATATGGGACGTGGACTGTGGGCGAGGAGATTTGGGCTAACCGAGGCGTCTCCTTCATGTGGAGGGAGATCTGTATGCATGCTCCAGAGGTGAAATCCCAGACGAGATGGCTGATTGGGGATGACAGATCTATGCGGCTCGTGAGATATGTGGATTAACAACCTTCCGTTTAGCCGATGGTCGACCTTTATTAGTCATGAGGTGACGAACTCCATGAGGGTGTATTATCTCTTCGGTGCAGATGGCGGTGGATGGGATCCTATGGTGGTGGATCGTCTCTTTGTGAAGCATATGGGGGAGTGGGTGCTGGTCCTTCAAGTTCTGACCCACAGTAATCTGGATGTCAGGGTTTAGAAGCACTCCTGCTCCCTGAGAGCAGTGACGGCGGATCTCTATCACTTATATCGAAGGGGGCCAACCAAGCATCAGCATCTATAAGCTAGGTGGATTTGGAGGATGGGGGGTATACCCGTGGGTGAGCCTCTTTCTTTGAAAGGTGGCCTAGGGTCAGCTTCTGATGAGATCATTGTTGAGGGGCCAAGGTATGGAGATCCAGTGCCCATGCTGTGGTTTAGAGGATGAGATAGTGGAGCACATTTTACTTTTGTGCCTAAGAGCTAGGCAGGTATGGTATTTCGTAGGGCTATATCAGTAGTTCATCCAGGCTATGGGTCCTACTCAGGCATTCTTGGAGTACTTAGAAGAGTGCGGGAGGAGCTATCTTCGATGCGGTGGGGACTAATGCTATGTATACAGCCTATCATGCTTGCCAGGAATAGCCTAGTGTTTGAGTCTAGGAGAAGCCCAACGAGATTTATTCTGGAGAGAGCTCGTATTCTTGCTGAAGAGATGACTAACATGACTTCTAGATCCTTGGAGATCTAGGACTCCCATCCTGCTCATGTAGTGATCTGTTGGGTGTTTATCGCTTTGAAGCCCCCTCCTTCGAGGTACCTGAAAGTCAATTTTGATGGCAGTGTCAGGAACGGACAAGGTGGGCAAGCTTCATGATTCGTGGATTTGACTCCAGACTGATAGTTGCCAAGGGCAGTCATCTCTTTGCACCTACGATACCTAAGGTGGAGCTGAGTGCTGCTTAGGCTAGGATCACGCATGCTAGGCGAACCCTGGGGGCCAACCATCTTATCATCGAGAGTGACTCAGCTGTGGTGGTGACCTGGATTCAGGGCTGCACTCGGGGAGGTCATGCTCACCCCCTTCTAAAGGATATATCTAGGTTGCTATCAAGTTGTCGTGCATGTGTGACCAGGCATATCTTCTAAGAGATGAACAATGCAACCGACAGGATGCCAACCTATGTTGCAAAGCACTCGAGTGGGTCTTTTTGGATTGGGGGGGGGCTAATCCCAGGCCTCTATAGGGATATTTTGTTTTCTGATTTTCTTGGTTGTATTCGCACAAGAATTGTTTGAATGCACCATTCTTACCAAAAATAAAAAAGAGGAACTTTAGAACCTTGGCAGACCATGGCTCCTGGTCTACCATTGGTATCAGCCATCATGGTCACCATCGTGGTACGTCCTAGCAGGTACCAACAAGGATGATCTGGATTTTAGGGTCCCGAACCTATCTCAGAACCTAGCATCTCACTGGTTTGTTATAGGACATCTAAAACAGACTCAGACTTCAATCCATGATTCCAATATTACTAAAATGTTAGCTTCATTAACTTCTATATGAATTTTACATCTCTTCTTTGTCCTCTCCACTTGTTCCCCTTTTGTGTTCAGTTAATTGTGATTGTGCAATGAGTTCAGCACACTTTGCACAAAAGTCCCTATATCAGTAACAGGAATCTTTCACTTAGGGTAACCAGCCCTTCCACTTTGGAATTCCCCAACAAACTCATTCCTGCATCAACTCCCTTAAAAAATCAAGACCCCCTTCCATGCACCCAGACTCAAATATGCTCCCACACATGCACTCACTTATGGTACTTAAGGTCCCTACAGTGATTTATGCTAGCAAAGATCCATTCTATTTTCTTTTTGCTCACTTGACAATAGTCCCACATCTGTTAGGAAAAATAAGTAAAAGATAGGAGATGCCTCAGTGAGCACTTAACATTTTGCATTATGGTTCAATATGAAGCATGACCTTGATTTACAAATTTGTACTTTCCATCAAATTGCTGCATCTTATTTGTTATGTTAAGATTTTTTTTTTTTGACAGTGTTTTATAGATTTCTTCTTATACTTACTAGGTTTTTTTATTTTTCTTCTGGCAACCTTGACCTCAAGGCACCCAACAAGTGCCTAGGTGCTAGGTGGTCCCTAGCTAACTATATGTTAGTGGAACGTTGGCTAAGAAAAAGAAAATAGAATTCTTCCGGTATTAAAAATTATTTTCACTTGAAGGCTTAGATTTCCCACACTTTCCTAAGATCTACCAACTATGATAATGAATTTTAACCCTAGTCACATAAACTCCAATTCTTATTTGTTGCTCATCTGAATAATCTTGGAGATGGTAAAGCTACAAATATCAGTACAGGATGTGCAGGAAGCATCGGGGTACATTTGACTACAATCACATTTATATTCTTTAGCTTTGTATAATCGAATAATTTTTAATTCATGACAGAAGCCACCATTTATGAATAGGAAAAACTGACAAGTGATTTTAAGTGATTATGTGGTCCTTCAATACTTGCCATATTCCAAAATATATTTTTCACTTTGAATAATATAAATTTGTATCATGCTACAGAATACGGACCATGTTTCATAAAGCACTATGTTATCTGATACATACAAGAAATAATCCACTAAACTGTCAAAAAATGTTTTCAGGTTTCAATAAAAGGAAATACATATTTGTCGATGTAAAAATTCAGATTCTACTTTCAGTGGCATATATCAAGTACAAGATACATCCAGTCCAAATAACAAATAAAAAACAACCTCTTTTGACAATACACAACATTCCAGGACTTCATCTATAGCAGGGGCAAAAGAAACTTGTTCATCTAAAATTCCTCAAACAAAACAAAAGAACTCGGTTTTGACAGCTGCAAAATTTTATTGTAGCAACGAACTCAGGGAAGACTTGTCATTGTAGACATGATGCAAGAGAACCAACAAAAAAAAAACGGAAAAACTCACCGGGAATGGCATTTTTCTATCATGAAAAGCAACATTTGACACAAGGTAGACATCTGCGACACACGCTCCTTTTGCCTAAAATATCCGAGAATTAACTTTTCAGTCTCATTGTATAATCTGATTATGTTGTGATTAGTAAACTGTTTGATAGAAATTGAAATCTGCAGGCAATCAATGATACATAAAATTACTGTTTAGAATGAAGTAACAAGACAAGAACCCTGGCCGATAGCCTATTAATGGTTTAGGAGAATCTTAATGCATTCAAATCCAGCATACACATAGTAAAAAAGAAATCTAGACAATTAGATAATAAAGAATAAATATGACGAAACAATGGCAATGGAAAAGAAACTTGACAATTGACACATTTGAAAAGCACTTGCATATTTTCTTTAAAACTAAGTTTCTTAGCAATTTTTAAAAACTAAAATATATCTGTTGATGCAGAATTTGGTTGATTCCGGAATGAAGCTGGAGCTGGAAGAGACGAGGTCGCTGTCGGTGACCTGCAAAACATAGTCTTGATCGGAGTCGGGGGTGGTGGCTCTGGCAGGACTCTCCGACGATCAAGTCAGCTCTTCTAACCAACAGAAATAGAATGCTTAGAAAATTGAAGAGCAGAGTTTTGAGCTTAGAAAGAAAATGTGTCTGGAGAGTCCCTTAAATAGACGGAGCTTGTAACAGAATGATGGTGACAGTCGTAACCGCTTGATAGTAGGCCGTTCGGGACCACGTGGAGTTTGTTACGGAGGGTAGTATCCGTTGTCGTGATGCACCGGTCCGTTGGGATTTAATAGTTAAAGTTCGAATGGAGTAGATGTTGACAGTGAAGAGCTTTAAATCTTAATAGTTTTAGAGAAGTTCGAACTCTTCTAAGGTCGTCTGACGACTGAAAGGAGTTCGTTCATAACGAATTCGACTGAAGGAGATCACCTGGAAGGAGTTCTAATGGAGGAACCCGATTGAAGGAAACCATCTAGAAAGAGGGCAGCTGGAGGAGTTCGTCCAGGAGGAGTACGACTGGAGTAGGTCGTTCGGAGGGAGATCCACTGGAGAAATCCGAAAGAAGACCCACTGAAAGAGTTCGGAAGGAATCCGACTGGTGGGAGTTCGGAAGGAGATCCGCTGGAGGAGTTTGAAGGGTATACGATTGAAGGTATCTGTGTAGATGACGAGGTCCTTTCCAATGAGTGCAAGGAGCTCGGATGGACAAAGGTCAATTGGATGAAGGTCGACGAGAAGGAGATCAACTGAAAGAAGCTTTGGAAGGAGATCGATTGACAAGAGCTTGGTTGCCGGTTGTAATGGGCAGACGATTTTGATACTCTTGCGATTCAACCATTCCTTTTGGAGCCCTGCTATTTTCAGGACTGTCCGAAGGCTAATAAGATGGAGACGAGGTCCCTTTGCTTGCACACTCAAGGTTTTTGGTGCGAGAACTCAAAGATCCGCCACTCTCTACGAGTTGCAGAGGTTCGTCTGGTGGGGGGGAGCTCCAGCGATCCAATGTCGATCCAAAATCGAACAGCCCGAAGAGGTTCTAGTTGGGAAGGAGTTCAAATAGCTTCAAGGTCAACCAGGCCAGACTGCATTCGGACAGAATACTTAACTGCTTTTATGGCCACCGTCACCATTTAAGCTCGCCCGGGCGGAACCTACAAGGCCCTGTAAGTTCTGGAGTTATCGAGTGAAGTTAGTCATGGTTGTTGTTGCCGGATGAGGTCGTCCCAAGACTCGGCATCTTTCCAAACTTCAGCAGGAGAGGGTTCATCCCCAACACAAGCCCCCTACTCCTGAGTTCGAGATTCGAAAGAAGGGAGTAAAGAAATATGAGTGCTGAAGTCCTTTCGTGCTTTTCGCGCTCGTTGGGAAGAAAATTTTGGCATTATTTGCGTGGATGCTGAAATTTTTTTAAATATGAGACGATCCGAAAAGACAATTTTTGAAATCCCCACTGAAGCGCTGCCCAAGATACGATGAAATTAAGGCTCTGCCCATTGCCAACCCTCTATCATGATGAGCGAGACACGTGTCAACCTAGGATTGGTCGGAGAGGACCTACAATCATAACCGTCTCGGGCTTCTAAGGGTATTTAAGCTCATCTTCTTCCTTTGGAGTCTCATTTCGACTGACATCTTCTTCCTCTGATTTTCCTCCTGCTCAAGAGCTCCGGCTTCCTTCACCGTTCTCTCCGGTCCCGAGGGTTCTTCCACTTGACTCTGAGCGAGCCCGCCATCTCCCCACTCTTCTTAACCGACTTGGTTAGTTTCAAAATCCTCCTTTGTATTTTTGCACCTTCGCTTGTTTGGTTTCTTCGAGAAAGCCTTGAATCTTATTTTTCTTGATTTTTCGGAGAGTTTTCCAACTTAGTTTGATCCATATGTCCACTGAAGGTTCCTGGTTGACTTGTTTTGAGAGTTTGGCTCATTTAGCACTGATGGATCCCTCCCATAGAGACTCCAAACCTGTAAAAGTATCTCGACCTTCCTTCATTCCTGACATCATTCATTGTAAACTTTGTTATGCGGACCTTTTCTTGATCAGAATCCAGTTCAGAATTCCTTCCGAATACGAACTCGAACTCCCTGATCCCAGTGATCGAGCTTGCTCTCCTCCTCCGGGCTGAACTTGCTTATATGTTGAAACCCTCCGAGCAGGACTTCGGCTACCAAGACCTCCTTTTGTAGCAGACCTATTTAGGTTTTTAAATATCTCCCTCGCTTCTATAGCTCCGAACTCATTTAGATTTATCGTAGGGTTTCTTTCCTTATGCATCCTGATTGAAGTCCGACCTACTATTTCTTTATTCCATAATTTCTTCATCTTTAAATATCATCCCACTACCAAAGATTGGTGGTATGTCTCCTCAATTCGGCAAGAAGGGGTTGCTTAAGGGTGCCCCTTCTTCCATTTACAACTGGAAGGAGAAGTTCTTTTTCATTTCATGTCCTTCCTTAAAGTTAGGACTTCCTTCCTAGAAAGATATAAGGGATTCGGTCTGCCGAGCCCCTGGGCTTAAGAAAGAGGATCGGAACTCGGCCGACAGATTGAAAAACTACCGAGCTCCTCCAATATCCAGACTCCTAGACGATCAGACCTTATTTAATCTTGATCTTAGTCCCCTTGATCCAGCAGATAGTTTCCTTTAGCTAGTTAATCATGTAACGTTCTTTCATCTGACTTTAACTTTTTCTACCATAGAAATGACTCCCGAGGAGCAAAATCGCTTATCGAAGAAAATCAAATCCCTCAAAAGAAAGGGCAGCTCTGCCGGAGAGCCATCGAAGAAGGCTTGCATCGAAGAACTGATCTCGACTGTGCCGATCTAGGCAGCGCCTGTCCCGAAATCCAACGCGGCGGCGCCAAGTCCGACCCTGCCCGATGAAGCTGCTCCCTCCACATTTCCTGAATGGGGGAAAGTTGCCGAGAAGAAGAAGAAGGAGAAAAATGCCATCGTCAAGAAAGTCAAAAGAAAGATCGGGCGCTCTGGCGGCGAGAGCTCTGGCCAAGAGCAGGATTCTTTAGATGATCGGAAGGTCGTCCAATCTCTGATGCGAGGTAGCATTCTCCCGCACATTGTTAACAAAATGGTCCGAAAAAAGGATGTAGAGAGGTTTGATGAATCCTTCGCTGCCTATCTTGAGATAACCAACTTTTTCAAACTTGATCGAATAAAGGATGTACTTCCAAAGTTTTGACTTAATTTCTTTTCGTTCTGCAACTAGAGCACTACTTGTTTGCCCATTTGAAGCCGATAGATCTTCGCCAAGTTAAGACTTCCAAAGCCCTCCAAGAGGCTCAGGCGGAGATCGAGAAGGTTCGGGCAAAGGTTGATTGTTTGAAGGTGGCCTCGGAGGTCCAATCTTCAAAAGTTGAGTGTCTTCGGGAGGCGCTACGGAAGGAAGAAGAAGCAGCAGCAGGACTGAAGGCTGCTTTGACTCTTGCGGAAGAGAAGAAGCTGGAACAGGAGGTCGGTGTTGAACGGGAGCGGGCTGTCGAAGCCTTCAAGTCTTCCAAAGCTATGGAGGACATCAAGATCGCTTTCGCCCAGGAAGCTTTCTTGGAGGAATTCGAGATCTACATGAGGAGGATCGTAAGAAACTTCCCTGAGGTGGACCTTGACCTTCTGACGGACGAACCCAACGAAGAAGCCGGTCCCTCCAATGCTAGTGCTGCCGAACCTGCCCCGGATGCTCCTAAACCTGTAGCTGAAGCTCCTGAGTCTATTCCTGAGCTCAAAGTTGCAAAGAATGCACCGACCTCGTCTGCTTCTATACCTGCCGAGGTCTAAAACTTTTGACCACTTGTACTTTCTTTTTTCTTTTCGATGTACTCAAATATTTTGTTAATACAATGAGTAGACTTCCTTTCTTCGTCCTTGTATTGCGATGCTTGTTATTCAGAACTCTAGTGAGCTCGCTTGGAGTCAAGCGAAAGAACCCCCGGGATCGGAGAGAATGGTGAACGAAGCCAGAGCTTTCGAGCAGGAGGAGGAAAATCGGATGAAGAAGAAGAAGATATCAGTCGAAATGAGACTCCAAAGAAGAAGACGAGCTTAAATACCCATAGAAGCCCGAGACGGTTATGATTGCAAGTCCTCTCCGACCGATCCTAGGTTGATATGTATCTCGCTCATCATGGCAGAGGGTTGGCAACGGGCAGAGCCTTAATTGCACCGTATCTTGGGCAGCGCTTCGACGGAAATTTCAAAAATTGTCTTTTCGGATCGTCTCATATTTAAAAAAGTTTCAGCACCCATGCAAATAATGCCGAAATTTTCTTCTTAACGGGCACGAAAAACACGAAAGGACTTCGGCACTCATATTTCTTTACTCCCTTCTTTCGAATCTCGAACTCGAGAGTAGGAGGCTTGTGTTGGGGATAAACCCTCTCCTGCCGAAGTTCGGGAAGATGCCGAATCTTGGGACGACCTCGTCCGGCAACAACATCCATGACTAACTTCACTCGAGAACTCCAGAACCTATAGGGCCTTACGGGTTCCATCCGAACGAGCTTAAATGGTGACGGTGGAAGTCAAAGCAGTTAAGTATCTTGTCCCAATGCAATCTGGCCTCGCTGATCTTGAAGCTGTTTGAACTCCTTCCCAACTAGAACCTCTTCGGACTGTTCAATTTTGGGTCAACATTGGATCGATGGAGCTCCCCCCACTGGACAAACCTCTGCAACTCGTAGAAAGTGGCGGATCTTTGAGTTCTCGTACCAAAAATCTTGAGTGCACAAGCAAAGGAACCTCATCTCCATCTTATTAGCCTTCGGACAGCCATGAAAATAGCAAGACTCCAAAAGGAATGGTTGAATCGCAAGAGTATTAAAGTCGTCCGCCCATCACAACCGGCAACCAAGCTCTCGTCGATCGATCTCCTTTCAAGGCTCCTTTTAGCTGATCTCCTTTCCGTCGACCTTCATCCAATTGATCTTTGTCCATCCGAGCTCCTTGCACTCGCTGGGAAGGACCTTGTCGTCTATGCAGATTCCTTCAACGTATACCCTTCAAACTCCTCCAGCGGATCTCCTTCCGAACTTCCACCAGTCGGATTCCTTCTGGACTCTTTCAGTGGGTCTTCTTCTAGATTTCTCTAGTGGATCTTCCTCCAGACAATCTTCTCCAATCGTACTCTTTCCAGACGAACTCCTCCAACTACCATCTTTTCGGATGATTTTCTTCAATCGAGTTCCTCTATTAGAACTCCTTCCAGGTGATCTCCTTCAGTCGAATTCATTATGAACGACAATCGCCAGACAATCTTAGAAGAGTCTGAACTTCTTTGAAACTATTGAGATTTAAAGCTCTTCATTGTCAACATCTACTCCATCCAAACTTCAACTATTAAATTTCAACGGACCGGTGCATCACGACAACAGACACTATCCTCCATAACAAACTCCACATGGTCCTGAACGGCCCACTACCAAGTAGTTACGACTGTCACCATCATTC
The DNA here is from genome assembly GCA_006176705.1 of Cocos nucifera. Lineage (NCBI taxonomy): Eukaryota > Viridiplantae > Streptophyta > Magnoliopsida > Arecales > Arecaceae > Cocos > Cocos nucifera. The sequence goes on from QRFJ01000300.1 coordinate 436,919, forward strand.
TGTTACAAGCTCCGCCTATTTAAGGGATCCTTCAGATATATTTTCTCTCTAAGCTCAAAACCCTGCTCCTTAATTTTCTAAGCATTCCATTTCTGTTGGCCAGAAGAGCTGACTTGATTGTTAGAGGATCCTCCTAGAGCCACCACCCCTGACTCCGATCAGGATTATGTTTTGCAGGTCACCGGTGGTGACCTCGTCTCCTCTAGCTCCAGCTTCATTCTGGCATCAACCAGATTCTGCATCAACAATATCATTTGGCTTAGGATCAGGAATCACTTTTATTTTTTAGAAAATCTTGATCATGCACGAAAGAGAGAAATAGGTTAATCCAAGTAAGCAAAGAACAGAAGGACAACCATAAGGCCAACTGCACTTTATGGTACAGAATTTTGGATGGTTAAAAAACAACATGTGTATAAGATAAGTGTGGCTAAAATGAGAATATTGAAACTTGGGATGGATTTATAGTAATAGAAGAAAAGATAGAATAAGTAATGAAATCATTCATCAAAGGGTGGAGGTAGCACCAATTGAGGACAAATTGCGAAAATGATAACTTAGATGGTTTGGACATGTAGCATGTAGGCCAAGGAATGCACTGGTATGAAGTAGTGATTAGATACATGTAGAAAGAATAAAGAGAGGTAGAGCTAGATAGAAAATCACATGGGAAAAAATAGTAAAGTAGGACTTGATATTTCAACATCTTTTAGAAAGCATGGCCTTAAATCGAGCGGAATTGAGAAAAGGATCCATGTAGCTGACCCAACTAGTTTGGGATTAAGGCTTAGTTGAGTTGACTCTTTATACTTCAAACAACATTAAATGAAGAAACAAAAGGGACACTTTATTCATTGTATATAGGTTGAATGGGTAATAGCTCATAGTTCTTAATACGAAAGTGGGAGAGGAGTAGAGGAATGATGTAGTAATTTAAAGGGATATATGATCCTTTTATAACTTTCCTTTAATTTTTCCTTACTCTTTGATAGGGGTAGCTTTCTCTCTCCACAATTACAAATCTATAAATTTTCTACAAATTATAGCATTGAAAATACACTTCACTGAAACAACATTATACACTGAAAATGTAGATTCCTTAAATACAACTTGCATCAGGTCGTTTGACCCAAAGGCATGCCATCCATCAGCATTTCAAATTGAGACAGCTAGAAGAGTGTCCATAATACAACCATGCTAAGACCAAGTGGTTGTGAAATATCCGCCAACAAATCCAATACCAGAATTAATCCAAAAGAGACAATTTTACATGATTGTGCCCCTTCCACTCCCAGACGCTCACCTAATTCTAACAAAAAGAGAACAAGGATAGTAGCATCTGAAAGACTTTAAAGTTTTAAAAATATTTTGAACGATATGGATTCTTGATGTCTTCCCTAGGAATTTAACACCAGAGTTTCCACCTAATCCATGGTCCTGATGATCATTATTTCACACCAGGCATTGGTTGGATAGCATCTTTCATTCATGTAAACAATAACTTAAAGATCAGGTTCAAATGATCAGACAAATTTTTCATGCATTAACATGACATTGAGCACTGAGTCCTTCCTTCAGAGGTCTCATCATGACTTGTCGTTTGATAGCTATACTGACTGAAATATGTTAATTATATTTTAGATAGATTCTAGGTGACAGAAAGTCTGAGCCAAAAAGTAACTAAAAGAAACATACCTTAAAGCCACCAGCAGTACCAGCATTGATAATAAGATCTGGCTTTAAGGCTTGTATAGAAGCATATGTCACAAGAGATGCTGATACTGTGCCTATACTATCAACTCCTGCAGAAACACAAAAAAAATTATGAGAACTCCAATGTATAAGAAAATATGAAACCACATCGGGGGTAAGAAAACACAAGATCACAAAAAAGATTAAAGATGTTACTTAGTAATGCTAAAAATGTTTTCAAATGATTTTAGTCTTTTCTATTGTCATTCCTAGGCAATTCCTCTGCGCTTCATTGCCAGTGAGTGGCTTGCCACATATCCTAAAGATAAATATAAGGGCCCAACCATCTGCTTAACAACACCAATAAATATAAATTTCCAACATAAAAAAACCCTGCTCCATAGGCCATCAACAGCAAATTATATAGGGACTACTATAACAGTGCTGATTCTTGAGCAATTATACTTTGTCTAGAAAGATAATACCATAATTTACATTCATTTATACCACTGCACAATTGCATCAGTCTGAGCTATTGCTGAAGCATTATAGCTTAGAATCATTTCAAAATTACATACTAAAATCTACCACCTTGTAAACAATGCTTGTACAACATCAATCTTGTGAGAGTTTTAATGTGTTTTGGTCTCCATATAGAACAGATCATGGAAACCATGTAAAATTAATGGAATTTTTTTTCCTATGTGAACATAAATCTAAGGGTTTATTGGTTGAGCCACTGAGGTATGTTAAATTATGGGTTAATTTGATGATTCTTGGAAATCATTTATCTGGAAAAATGATTGAGGAAGATAAATTTTATGATGTTTGGTTGGTGGAAAAATTACTTGAGAAAATGGCATCAGAAAAAGGTTACTATATTTGGTTGTAGGTAATTTTATATGAGAATATTACCAAATTTTCAACAATGTCCTTAAATAAATAATTTAGGTAATCGCATTTTTTTCTCAAATAATTCATTGCCCATTTATGGCTCACTTAATAAACACTATCATATTGGCTATTTCAAATATTGAAATCTATTTATATGAGTTAATAATTTTTAAAATTAATTATATATATTAGAAAATATATTTCTTATTGTAAATGCATTTTAGTATATTGTGGTAGATAAATGAATACATTAATTATTAATAAATCTTATGTTAGATTTATTGATAATTAATAAATATTTGTCAATTATTTTTAATGATTAATATTTATTAATAAATATATTAATATATTAAATATATTATTATTTATATATATTGTTAATTAATATATTTATATATTTATATCATGTTAATATAATATATGTGAGGGTATTTCCATCAAGAAATGATATTTTCATATCATCCTTGCTCAATAAACTAGCTTAGGAAAATAAATACCACCCCTCGATGGTATTTGTTTTACCTTCTCTCTAATCAAAATAGAGATGGGACCTACCATTTATTATACCATCTCTTTCTCGCACTTTTCGTACCAAACATGGTAATTTGACATAGATTCTTTTTCCCATGACATATTGCCCCTAACCAAATAGGCTGTAAAAGAAAATAAATCTTCATGGGGGAAACATCCTTCCCTAATATGGCACTATCTTTGGAACTTAAAAGACAATGACATTTAACCAACCACTACTACTGAACTCTTGTGGAAAAACCATGCTAAAGTAACCATATGTTCTAATTCAGTGTTTTCAGGAATCAATCGATCCATGCATAAAGCTTGTTAAGGAATTGAAAAAAATAAACTATTCAGTAAAACAAAAATCTGCACAAGCAGGTAATAGTTTTCATATTGCTCGTCAGCAAGGTTTTATATATAGGATGGATGACCAAGTGTCACACCATCCCAAGCAAGATTTTACATACTAGTACCGGACATCATGCCGAATGCTGATCGGTACCGTACCGTACCATACCGGCAATAAAAAATTCAAAAAAATCCATCCAACAACAAAAAAAATGGCCGAACCGGATTGAACCGGGCTATACCGTTCAGTACCGTACCATACCAAATCGGGTAGTTTCCTAGTTTTTTTTATTTTTTTATCCAAGTCCCGATTTTCACATGCAAACCGGGCCGATTGGGCGCCGGTTTAGTTTGGAATGCCCCGAATCGGATGGTTCGGGTCAGTTCCGTAAAACTTGATCCCAAGTGTTGGGATGGCCCACCATCATGAGTTTCGGGATGGCAAAAGGGATCTATAGGAGAGTTGCATATGTTCTTAGTGATGTTATGCTAGGACTCCACAAAACAAAAATCTGGGCAACATCATCTGGCTCATGCATCTAAAATGGGGAAAAAAATCAAAGGTTTACCTAGAATTGAATCTTTCCCTGTCCAGACTAAATTTATATGCAATTCCTTGTATATACCATGGTACCTGACCCATGGAACACCTTTTGGGAACCTGTTATATGAGAAGGAAGAAATTTAAAAAGAAAAAAATTAGGTTAGAAAACCAAGGTGGAATAACAAACAATTATAGTTCATAAATTGCATAGGAACCGCCAACATCAAATTTTCTAGGGAGAAAATTTATACCAATGTCTTCAAATTCATACCAAAATCTTAGGTACCTACAGACATTTAGCTTGCTAGAATCCCAAAAAAAAAGTTTGTGACAATAAAATTACTAGAAAGGAACTTAATGAATTTTAAAGTACATATTAGTCATTGATAGGGCATATATATCAGCCAGAAGTGTTTCAGATTCACGGATGCAGGTAGAAATATTGGATGAACCACATGCCTAGGTGTATGATTTAATAAGAGCAAACTGATAGGGTACTGGGACATAAGCAGGAACTAGATTCAAAATATTTTTAGTTGCATTTTGTATAACAAAATTCTTAATAAGCTATAATTTAAGTCAAAATAATTCCATACTAAGTCCTGGTTACATGGCATACAGGCATATTTACTTACGTTTGTACATTTTTGTGATAAAGGGAAAGAAAAAGCAAAAATAGCTCTCTGGAGCAGCATAACATTATGTAAAATTAAGCATGAGGATCCTCACCTTGCAAAAAAGAAGGCAGTAAACAAAAGTGCCATGACATAATGTTTTTTTTTTAAGAAAAAAAAAGTAAATGCATCACTGCACTAAGCCATCTCCTCCTCCACTCTCACTTTCTGAAAACAAATGCAGTTATTTTGCTCATCCTCTCCCTCTATTCTTATCTCTCTCTCTCTTTTCTTCTTACTTATTATCTTATAAATGTCAAGTTCACAAGTTTACATGATCCAACAACACTACTAGAAGGTATCTGCATAAGGAAAATGGAGGGCACAAGAAGCAGGAAGTATCTGATGCATACTTTACATGTCTATTGTTGACATTTGGGATTGTCTGACACATAAAGACATCGATCTTTTAGAAGGGACCTACGTAATCCAAGTACTTTGCCCTTACCGTACCAAGCAAAATTGCCTCACTTCTTCCTTCAAGCCTTTTGCAACCTTGTGATGAAGAACTTAGCTACTGAAAGCAAAAGGGCCGGGATATAAAAAACCATCAAACTGACTAAAATAGATAAGGTTGTCCTAACCATGATTTTGTTGTTATTGTTTCATAGCTTCCCAATAATCCTCGTTTGCTATTCATCAAATTTCATATTAACCAACAACCAGGGTCTTTGTTCATTGCATATTATATCAAACTCACTGTCTAGATTCAATCAGGGGAAATCATTATAATGGTACACTTTTTGTTACAAGAAATGAGAACATTCCATAAATTATAAAATCCTCAAGGACCTAGTAGGATCCTCGAAATTACAAAATATTAACTCCGATAACCATGATGATTGGCCACAAAAAATAACCTGAACTACAAATTTGTTTACTATCTGCTTGCAATAAGAAATCAAATACCGTACTTAAAGGCTAGAGAGAAGCCATATAAACTCACAGTGATCCATCGATGTCTTCGGAGAGATGGAACTTGTTGATGAGGGGGAGCGCCTCCATCTGCATCGCTACCAATCGCAGCGCCCTCGGAAAGATATATCAGGATAAACAAAGCCCGAGATCGAGAGCAAGAAAAGAAAGAGGGCCAAAACTGGGTTCAATACCTATGATGAAGAGGACAGTCGAGATGGGCCGTCCATCGTCGTCGCCGGCGGCATTTTCCGGCGGGGGGGCGGCCGTCACCACGGGTTGGGAGGACCGCTCTTCCGCCGGTACAGCCGCCGCCACTTGGCGGGCGCTCTTCACCGGAGTGGCCATGGCTTCTCTACCTGTCCCACTGCAAGTGTAATTCCACATCTCTCGTCTCTCAAGGCTGCCAGTCTGGATTTTGATATGGGTTCGGGTTGTTTCTTTTTCGCGAAAGAATTATTGATCTTCTTCCGCGGGGTCGCCCGTCGGATCGCGCTCCGCACATCTCTCAAAGCACCTAGAACCTTTCCATTCCTCCTCCTGCACAGATCGGCGTCACTATTGCGAGATCCAACGGTAAAGATTCGAGAAGGAAGGTAATCTTCATTCGCGCGGAGGATACAATCCTGTCAGTTTGACACGACCGAGTCGTTGTCGTCTTCCCCGAACGATGTTCGGAGATTGGTGGAGGTACAACTAACAGAATTGTGTCGGACTAAAGTACGAAAAACTGCTTAGAAAATTATAGTCATGTTTTTGCTGAAAATAAGTTTTACTTGATTAATTTTTTGTAGTTACAAAAAAATATTATTAAATTTTATAAACCACATTTTATTAAAAATTATTCAATTTTATATATTTTTATTAATTTTGTTTTTATCATCACAGAAATAAACTCATCTCCAGTTTACCAAGAAAAGACCTATGCAAATACGTGCTTCATTTTAAAGCTATTGATGAATTCACAAGTCTACTTTGGTAGCCTAGTAAACCATTTATTAGACTATGTACGCTGAATAGGTTATTCAAGAAATTGATATGTTCTTCTATAACTTTTAAATGTCCAATAATAACTTTTATAATCATTATAGCTTGAGAAAGTGACAAATATAAAAACAATGCCAATCAATAATAAAAAAAATATATAAGCACCATCACCGAAAGCATCATATTATAAAAGTAAAGATTGAATTGATCTTCTCAGATAAATTAATGATAGAAGTAGGTAAGCTAATGTTCACTTCATAACTATTGTGCAATTCGGCCTCTGATCCTATCTCCCTTAGTCCCCTTATTATCATCCATATTTAATTCCACAAGCTCATAATCATTTAATTTTGGTTAATAAATAATTTATTATTAATATTGTATAATGTAAATAGCAATCATCTTTAGCTTTCTCTTTTGATATAGTTACGAATGACACAACAAGCCAATACCAACTTTGCTTGTTTTATATATGGATAACATATAGCTAACATTAAAATAGAAAAATAGGATTTAAGGACTCCAAATATGCATTATAATTTATAGTTGTGCATGATAATGAATAAATATATCCTTTAAATTATAATAATTTCTATCCCCACGAACCAAATTAGTGCAATACTAACTCCATGGTAAGACATAATGAATCTTAGGACATTGGAATATCTTGAGCATACAAATTAATATTTTCCTATAACAAATATACTATAAATTATTAAATACCAAAATTATTAGTATAATATGAAAAAAATCAACTAAATTTAATATGTAAACAATACCTCATGGAACTTCAAACTCTTATATATTACACCCACCGAAGTGTTGATTGGTCTGGTTGTATTCCCTCCCAACCAACAAAAATAAATTAAAAAAAATCATATCAAATGAAAAGGAGATCATATCATTTTGTGAGGGAAATTAATGCCAACTTCAAATTGTTACTTGATTAGCTTGCTCTATTATTGCAGGGATATGTATCCCATCTATTGCACTAATATAATTCTGCATAATGTAATAAATATATAATTCAAGGATAAGCATATATAGTTAGGCAAGTTAAAGGTCAATCCCCATGCCATTATTAAAGTGAGGACTAAAAGTTTCACCAGGGTGTTGGAATCAATCTTGTACCACTCAATTTCTTTGGCTATGTCCAATAATATGAAGAAAAATAGCCAATTCCTCATTAGCAATCATTCTCGAAGTCTCACAAAAAACGCTTTCTAGCTGAGAACTCAATATATAGTTAATAAAAGATTTTTCATTTATTCAAAGTTAAGAATAAAATTGTTTGGAAATGACCTTCGAGTAATTCAGCCGCATGCAAATCAAGTAACAATTAAAGTATCATGCTACAATGTGGATTTGCAATTGTGAAAAATATTTAGAAAAATAATTTTAGCTATCAACACTTGGTTAAGATGGGTTTGAGCTCTTGTTGATGTTTGATTTTGCTGTTCCTATCACAAGTTAATGACGGAACAAATAAAATCATATCATCATGAAAAATTAGTCCAATAAAGGAGATGCTATATGAATGTGATATAATGTTAAATATGAATACAGGCATTACATTAGTGGATTCTATAAAAAGATGCCAAACATAGTATAAATTCTGTTTACATGCAATTTATTTTACTTCTATCAGCCAAAATAAAAAAATTCGAATCCATCAATTACAGAAATTGCAAAAATCATGTTTATCAACCGATAATAAAAACTAATATATCATTATTAAATAAAACATCGAGCAAGTTCATTAAAAGTCCTCTCATTAAGGATGGAAACTAAATCTAAAATGATATATTTTCAAGCAACGCTATATCAGATTTTTCCAGCCAGTCATGATGAAGATCTTCGGCAAACCTCAATGAACAGTTCGCTCCCCTTTTCCCAATTAACTTCAACAGCTTTAATAATAATTAACAGGATAAGTTAGGGAATTTTCCAAAATGACAGAGGCTAGGAGGAGGTAGGCAGGAGATTGATGGGATGGCGAAAAGGAACTCTAGGTTGATATACCTAAATTTTATTTAAAAAATATATCTTTCTTAGCCTAATATATCTTTTTATTAATATAATATTAATAATAAGAAGAAAAAAAAGAAGAGAAGAAGAATGCTATGACAATAAGAATGGAAAATCTCATGGATGCAATTAAGTAATTTTAAAATAAATATGTAAAATTAAAAAATTGTAAGTGACTAACACATGAATAATGATATTTTTAATATGTAAATTTTTTTTATTATATATATATATATATATTTAAGTTAAAATATATATATATATATAATTTTTATGCTTCATAACTGTCATTGTACCACTAGAATCATTACACCAATACAAGACCACCATGCTTTGATTGGCCTGTCAGCCACTCCTGTCAGCCACTCCTGTCACGCTAATTTTGCTCAAAATTTGGATCCAAAAAAAAAGACTTTAATAGTACTATTTTCTTATTATAATGGGCCTTGACTGCTTCACCATTACAGCTTATAAAATGGTGACCATTTGTTAAAAATAGTGTAGATAAAAAATAATTAAATTTTGAAAAATGATGACTATAATGATTATGATTTATTGTAATAAATAAATATTGATTCACAATGCAAAAAAAAATTCTTATTCGTTCAAATCATAATCAATAGAATAAAAAATTATAATTAATAGAATTGTGCAGGACCAAAGTAAGAAAATTGTTCTTATAAATTTATAGTCATGTAAAAACATGTTTTTCTGAAAACAAGTTTTATTTGATTAATTATGATGAAAAAATGATCAAATAAATATCAGTATTGAAATACCTATGCTTAATATATAATAGAACAAAATCCCCCCAAAGCCGTTAGGACGTTTGATCTACCGTTATAACGGCCATTATTTCAAGCTGTGTTTGGATCCGGATCTGATTCCGGTAAATACCAAATCAATTTTTGTTCGGATTCGGATCCTAATATTTGATCCACGACGCCACCCGCCTCCTATCCTAGAGGAAAGGACGGGTGTTCTTCGTTGGTCCTAGTGCCGGTCGGAGTCTCGCCGTCCGAATCCATGGAGGACTCCGCCAAGAGGGGAGGGAGACTTCAAGCCATGCGCTTGGAAGCCGAGGCAGCCTCCTCCTCCTCCCAAAGCCTCGACTCTTCTTCGTCCTTGCCATTGTCGCTGCCTTCGCCTCAGCTCTCCAACCCTCTTCTCCACCCGCCGCCGGCCGCCGAGTGCTCGCCGCCGGCCCCCCGGTTCGACTACTACACGGACCCCATGTCGGCCTTTTCCGGCGCCAATAGGAGGGGCGGCCCAGGCGCCCATTGCTCTCCGACCCGCCCGCTTTCTCGCCCTAATGGTAACGTCCCCCCTAGAGATTCATGTAATCTCTCACGGTTTTTATTCGCTTGTCATTGATCTGCTTCTGATTTTCTGAATTTTTTGTCCAAAATATTGTAATTTTCCCTTGTGAATTGCTAAGATGCCCCATGGATTTAAGCATATTTATCTATTGGATCTCATGGTATTTAGATCTCTCTTTTTGGTTGTAAGTAGTTTAGGTCACTTTATAGGTTCAAGTAATCTTCCGGGATTCATGTCTGTTTTCATATATTTATATATGCGTGCATACATATATGTATATATTCATTATGTTATATAGGTTTATTAAATTTAGAACAAAAAGAAGCATCTGCAAGAATTGGACAACGTCTTGTTGGGTCTTACCTCTTTAATCTGCCATAGGTCAGTTTCGTTGGATGTAAGTTTGGGCGGTGCTAGAAGTGTGTCAAGTGAGTGTATGGGAAATTAGTTCTTGAGAGGTGAATTTAGTTTCCACTTAATGGAAACTATGAAAGTGATATTTTGAAAGTGAAAAAATCAAGATCGTAAATTGTGGTCTGCCATGGTTGATAATGGTTAAAAATTGTGCTTATGATTGACCACAGTTAATGTTTATTGAAGATAGTGATAAATTTTTTAACATGGTCACTTCTGGGTTGTTAAAAGTGCTCTTCCATTAAACCATCATTGTTGAGTGTCTGAACTGAAAAAAGAAAAAAATGTTGGTTTAAAGGAGCATCGAGAAATCTAAGCACACTTTAGAAATAGGCTCCACATAATAGATGAGACATAGTTATATGTGGTTAAAAGAGTTTCAACTAGAAAATTATTAAAAGAATTCCTTGCTTATCATTCTAAGAGGTAGGGTTGGGATATCATCATTTGATTATAAAAGAGAAGTCAAGATTCTTGATGCCTACACAGAGGAGGTTGGACTAGCATCTTAATTTTTGTGGGTGTCAAGGATGAGAATGAACATAAAAGACAAAAACAACAATGATTTTTTTTTAAATTTTTTATGTGCTAATAAATAAGGTGATGCTGGAGGAAAATATTGTTTATGAAGCGACAACTTAATGATACAAGAGTAAGATTGCAGAAGCAAATTGACCTTATGTACTAGGGCTATAGATTATGAGCAATGTTTTATTTTGCTGATGGTTATAGCACTATCTTTCTATTATTGACTTTGGGAAGAAGCTGAGCTTTGAGGAGACATCTTCTCAAGCCATATGTTAACAATATTCAATGATTAAAAAAGGAATAGTGCTTTATTAGGCTTTTCATTTGTTATTTATTGAAAGGTTGGGTTTAGTGCAACAAAATCCCTTTGAATGCAATGCAAGTAAATTGTGGATGCTGTTTCTTCAAAGGTGGTACAAACACAATCTATTTTGTATCTGGTTCTCGCATCACTTTATGTGCTTCATAATTAATCTTACAAGCTTAGTTTTGAGGTTCATGTTCCTACATTCTATGATCTTTGTTCCTTTTTCATGGTTACACCTAGAGCTTTCATATATGGATTCAAGTAACTGAGAAGGATGCCTTGTGCTGCTATTTTCATTTCTTATTTATAATAAAGAATTGAGTTTCTACTTTCATGGTAGGCTCTGAGAAGTCATCTCTTAATGATTTCCACCCCTCCAAAGATTGAATTAATGCCTTTAAATTCTTACTTTTTCTTTCTCAGAAGTAAATTCTTTCCCTGAATCTACATATATTTAACGTAAGAAATTTAGCGCAAGCCGGTTGATTGATTTAGTTTTCCTTGTAATACATATATCATGTTCCTTTGCCTGACCACTGTAAATCATATGCACGCTTGATTTGTAAAAGGGGAGACAGAAGTTATGTCTGTGGTATTGGGTCTGGAGGTGCACTGTAGCTGTGTGTCCTTTTGTCCTCTCTCTCTCTCTCTCTCTCTCTCTCTCTCTCTCTCTCTCTCTCTCTCTCTCTCTCTCTCTCTTTCTGAGGGTGTTTCTTTCATGTTGGGGGGTGGGGATGTGAGGAGGTTATGAACTATAGTAATTTGTTTTAGCCTTCCTCCAGTTATATATAAGAAAGTCTACTGTGTCACTGAGTTCGATTAGTACTTCAACTGAGATATTATTCATCAAGGGCGATGCAACAAATTCACCGTGAAGTGACTTTTTTCAGAACAAACTGAAGTTTCGCTGCTCTATCCTCATTATCTTGGAATTTGGAGGAATGGTCTAGCATATGAATTTTCATCTATCTGAATATTACTGTTAGCTTCTTGAAACTATCAATCTAGAGGGGAATGGTGAAAATTTTAGCTTGTTGCTATTCCATTTTCATGATAGTTCCCATGCTTTTCGATGCAACAGTTTTCATGGCTCATAAGAAGTCTTAACTAGCCTGCATATTATCTTGACTTGAACATTCTCAAATCTTCTTCTTTTCGCTTGTGCACCGCCAGTCTTCATGCTTCTTGAAATTTATTAGTTCTTTCTCTGAGATCAAATTATGGTTTCATGATTACTGATCCTACATTAATTAAGTAATTCCCAGTCCAAATCTTGAATTGTGATTCTTAAACTTTTTGATCATGTTACCTGGATGCAATCATGCAAACATTTTTTTTCTAGGATTTCTAAACTTGCAGCTTCATGTTTCTTTGCTTCTCCAATTTTAATATATATTTTTTTACAAACTTTTCTTTTGGTTTTATAATCTTTTGCCTCTTTAGTTTCTCCATATTGCATTTTTCAATTTCATCTTTCTTTGCAATTTTCTTCTTTGACTTTTCAATTTATTTTAAATTATCAATATTATCATTTTTAACTTTCAAATTTCATCCTCAATGTCATTTTGCTTTCTTTTTTTGCATTATTTTCATTTTATTTCTTCTTTCATAAGTTTTCCTCTTCAATTTCATCTTCATCTAAGTTTTCTTCCAAAAGTTAGCATCTAAATTTGTCATCTAATATGATTCTAGTAATACTTTTCTAGAAAGAATTAAAGTTTTAGTGGCAACTGGCTTTTGAATTATACATCTTCGATTAGCTTGCAAATTTCGTGGTCCACTGCAAAGCCATAATGCCCTTCCTTTCTTTAGGTCCCTTTGATGGTCAATTTTTGGACTCTCAATGACATCTGAATTCACAAGCTAGAAAAATACTCCAAAATTTTTGGTTAGAAAAATACTTATTTTTCTTGAGAGGAAAATATCTTTCTTGTGCACCTCTTTCTTTTGTCTTGTTCTATGTGTTTCATACTCTTTGATTAACACTTAATAACTATCCTCTTCATATTTCCTTGTTTTACTGTTCTGTCAACTTGACAGCCCTGTTGCTCTGTTTGCTTCTCCAAATTACTTTTGCCTCCGTCTTTGCCATGATTTTGGCACTTGAGGCCTCCTTGTTCATTGGCAGCTCTCTTTTTTGTTATAATCCTTGTAGGATCACTGTAGTTTTTATATTAAATTTGTTGGTAACAGCTCAGAGGTTGTATGGAAGTATAATATGCCTACTTATAGAAGGGAATAGAGACTGGATTGAGATACTTGGACAAAGATTGAATTCTATTGAACATCTTATGCAAATATCATGTTTACGTTCCTTTTCATAGAGCCATGAGATGATTCCAGATGCTACATTCTAAATTGTATTCATTGGTTACTAGTTCCAACTACCTCATTAAGTACTTAGAAGAATATCTAGGAAAAACATAGGAAATGATTCTTCATCTCACATGCTGCTTGACCAAGATTTAACTACTTAACTAGGTGATTTTGCCTCCCAGGATGTTAAGCAGGATACTTCATGCTGAAAATGAAGTTTAATTTCTAGCATCCGCACTTGATGCTTCACAAGATATAACTCCAAATTTAACGTCTTACTTTGTAAAAAAAATTGGTCTTTAGGAACTAAAGAAAAGTCTATTGGGATTTTTTTTTTTAAAATGGCCCCTATTTTTGATCTTAATGCCAAAACACTCCCTTGTTTTTGTGAACCCAAATGCCTCCTAACTTCTTGTGAAGTGAAAAGAATGACCCTTAATGTCAATGTACTCAGACATGAGATATGAATGCCTAGGTTCCAAGTGCCCCATGGAATCTGACACAACAATCTTAAAAGACCTGGACAAAGCAGCAAGACATATAAATACCATATTGAAGATGGACGCTTTTAGTTATATATTTATAGCAAGACATGTTTGCTAGAACACTTCTAAGGGGTATATTTGAAAATGACTACTTTTACCATTGGAACACTTCAACTGAAGTAAAGATGAGGAAGAAAAAACCATGCTCCCTTATGAAATCCTCAATCCCTTTTACTACCAACATAAGTTCAAGCTATTTTTTCACAAAGCCAAGTCTTCTTCACCAACCATTCCCCGTGGCAATGCTTTTTGACTGAGTTTGATCATGATTAGCATAATGGAGGTGATGCATATGCCAGACTGGAACTTGAGGAAGTGAAAAACTATTTTGGCGTCTGCAGGAAAAGACCAAATGGCAGAGAATAGGTGGATATGCCATGCTCTAGCTCTTCCCCCTAATCTCTCCCATTTCTTTTCCTTTTCCTTTCAGGGGTATCCCTTTCCTCGTTAGCTAGGGTGAAACAAGATTGTAGGCATTCTTTTCTATTTCCTGTATTAATTGAGTAAGGCAAGACATGGGACCATTGGCCAGGCCACTAGGGCAAGGCACATTGCTTTTCTTCTTTGTTATCCTCCCCCTTGGCTAGGGTATGTACATGGTAATTGCAGGCTGAATGAATAAGGAAGATTCTTGTTTCATTTTTTTCTCCTTGTCCATTGTTGAAATCAAATATTCGCCAAGTCATAACAGTACTGTAAACTTTGAACCAAACAAGCTGCTATCCCAGCCGTCGTCTATGGCTTAATAGCCAGAATCTTACACCTAGAGTGATGCGCCCACTTTGGATGTCCTTGGAATCTTGAATCCTAACACACTTCTTAGAATGTTTCTAGAATATCTGCTTCCCTGCACCTACACCTGATTTTGGTAACTTAGGTCCATGGTGGAACACCCTTGTCACGTATGTCATGTTGTGGCCAGTGGAATGTAGCAAAAAAACTTAAATTTGCAATGTCTAAGTAATTAGATGTATAAAAATATTTTTTTAACAAATATGCGTATAAAATCTTGCTTAGTGTGACATCCCTTTTTAGTTTGATGGTAATTTAACATACAAAAACTAAATGCCTGAGCCTATTTCAAATAATTTACTCTTGTAATTGTCATTGGAAGTGTTATGTTGCAATGCATCCAAACCTTCTCAGCACTCACAAAATCGGTGTTAATTCATAGAGATGCATTCTATTTTTAAAGAAATGGAGAAATGGGAAACAAAAGTTGCCATAGATATCTCATATAGAAGAAACTTGGCTCCATAAGTCTGGGTAGAAACTCTGAAATCAGCCCCAGCTTCAAATAAAATTTAGAGCCAAAACTTTTTTGCTTTAAACAATGCCATTAGTATTATAGTTTTCTTGGTGACTGTCCTGGTGCTTGCTTTCAGTATCATTTGAAGGTCAAAGGATCCAAACTTTTTGTACCTCGGCACTATCAACTCCTATCTTTTTTCATATCTCGGTGCTATGCAATATAGTGCAAAGAATTTTGTTTATGACCATTTTTCCTTTTAAGTTTATATCTTTTCCATGTGTGTTTCTTAATGAGGTGTGGGCTTGTAAACTTTCTGCCCTTTATGGTTCTAGCACTTCATGTCTCATTGGTGTGCAGCAGAGCATATTCTTATTATTAGGAAGGAAGATATAGTGAAAGAAATTTTCATGCATTTCAAGTGCAAAAATTTAAGTGAGAAGCACTTAAAACAATTTTATGACGTCACCAGCAAGTTGGAGTTCTAATTCTTAAGAGCTTTCTCCAGCACAAGGAAGTTGATGCAGGTTAAAGAAGCATTTGGTTGAGCTAGGGCTTTTAGCCATATTTACAAAAAAGTTAGTGCAATGAAGTTTTACATGTTTTCTGGAATATTCATTTAATTGCAATCAAATATTTCAGTTCCCATATTGGAACCAACAGCCATAGGAATCCACACTTTTTTAGTTAGTAAGAGAGGTGGCCATGAACTGCACTCTTTGATGGGAAAATGAGTATAGCTACTGATTTATAACACTTCTTTCCCCTCAATCTTGTTGAAAGAATTGGCTAGATGCCTCTATTTTTAGAGTGTAAGGTACCTGCATCATCCAGGACTTTGCATGTAGTTTATTTTCAGAAAAGGGAGATGTAGTAGTGTCATTATTTGTACATTCATTTTGTTCTCTTTTTTTTTATTGTTTTTCTTCTTTTTGCTGTTTCTGAAAATGAAAAACACCAAAATAAAACTTTATGTTCGTGTGTTGTTTCTAAAATTAGATCTAATGAAATGTAACTCTATTATATGAATCTAACATGTACTGTTTCTTCATTCAGTTGGTCAATGGAACCATCATATGAGTCCTGCTCATCCATTACACACAACTCAGTCTCCAGGTTCCAGTTCATATGAAATGCAGTCCCAGTTTTCCCAAAACACATTGTGGAGAAGCCCCATTCAATACTCAGCTCCCTATGCTGGGTGTCAAGGAACTCCTGTTAGTGGTTCATCCCAATTTTCACAAAACACCTCCTGGAGAAGGCCCCTTCAATATTCAGCTCCCTACACAGGATGTCAAGGAACTCCTGTTGGTGGCTCATCCCAATTTTCCCCAAACACCTCTTGGAGAAGCCCCATTCAATATTCAGCTCCCTACACAGGATATCAAGCAACTCCAGTTAGTGGCTCCAGTGTCTCTAGCAGATCTGGCAGTTCCTCCTACTCCTATCCCTCAACTCCAATAAGTGGTGGCTACAGCCCTCACCATGGACGAGGAGGCAGCCATCTGAGTAACCCCGGAAAGAGAGGTAGCCCACATCCAAATTCTGGTCGAGGCAAAGGTGGTCGATTCAGTGGCAACTGTAGTCCACGACGGACTGGAGGACAGGGCCGTGGTTTCCATTATAATGGCTCGGGCCAGCAGGATACCGACCACTACCACCACAAGTCCATGGTAGAAGATCCATGGAGTGAATTAAAGCCTATTGTTGGGGATATAACCAAGCCAAGGTATTGGCCACTTAAATCGAAAAAAGCAAAAGTTAGTGATAGTGGCAATGAGTACCGTTTTTCTAACACGGGCTGCCTGGCTCAGTTTCTTGCAGAATCTTTTGAAGAGGCTGTCACTGAGACCTAGGTTATGTTATGTTATTTCATAATTATATTTACTCTAAAATGTTAGGTTTAATTAGCAATCTCTGTTTGGTTAATTCAGTTTAAGCATTGGGAATATGATTAGCATGGAATTCAACTTCCTTTCGTGGTTCATCCGTCCCAAGTTATAAGGTGTTGGGTTTATGTAGGATTCATGTAAAACACAGGATTGTTGCGTCACAGGATCACAACAAACCTTATCGTCAAACAGATGCTCCTCTTGGAACAATATTTTACCTTGGGGATGGAAAAAATGAGATCTGAAGTGCCAATCAGTTGCGCACTTTGGTGTGGCATGACTCAAACCCTTGTCTGTTGCACCAGAAGTTGTGAACCACACTCACCCCTCCTGCAGCATGGGACAGGTGATCTAGGGGTAAGATCGTGGTGCTCTGTGGCATGATTCTGATATTATATTTGCTCAGATTTTGCATTACAAATCACCTATGGATATAATGGTTGATGCTTTATACTTGAATCAAAGTCATTCATTTTGTTTGACTGTTGGATACAGGCCAAAGAATCACAAGGTCGTCAGCATCTATTTTGTTGAGTATTTTATCAAATCAGGATGTTCATTTTGTACTAAACAGGGAATTTCCTCTGGCTGTGTCTGTCTCTTTGCATTTTGCTTTAGGCCTCTCTCCATTCTTGGAAGAGGCTACTCCTTACCCTCTACCATATGCTTATCCTATATTTTGCAGGCGAGAGACCTGATTCCTGGGCATAGCAAGCTAGCGCTCACTAGATGGGGACCATAGAGTCCATGCCTCTCGGAATTGGTCCCTTGCTAAAGAAGGAAGAGGTCATACAGGCAGTTAACTAAATTTTGGTGATATACGTCCTTCGATCGAAATGAGATGTTCATTTTGTATTAGTAGGGGAATTTTTGGCAGCTCTAGCCACATCCATGCAGGTTGTTTGAGGTCCTTTCTAATAATTCAATTGATGAAGGTTCCAGGCTGAAGTATTTAGGTGGTTCTACAGAAATGAATTTTGAGTTTTATAAGAACAGGGTATCTGGAGAGAAAATAATTGCAACAAATCGTTGGAGTATCGGAGGGCTGACGTGTTGGTCATGCTTACAGGTAACTGATGTTAAGATATAATTTTTCGAACACTGAAGTTGGTAACTGGTAACAATATGAATTAACAAACTGCTCTTATTAACTGATTTGGATGTTAGGTCACAGACAAGAGATCAAGATAGATTTGAGAAAGATAATAAGATATTGTGCTTACATTTTATATGGGTTTAGGCTGGTTAAAAAGTCCTTAGTAGACAAAAAATCACTTTAATGCTTGGGTGAAGAGGCTTTCTTAGAGGTAGCACGGGTAGTTCAAACAACTTAGCAATAATAAATACTTTACCTTTTCTCCTTTTTAACTGATTATTATACCTAAATAGATCGACCTACTCATGTGGACAATTGGAATGGAATACTTTTAACGCTCCATTATTTTTCTCCCAAGTAACTAGCTCGCTCAATTTTGTTATTCGTGAACAAAAAGCAACCTCTGAGATATTAGCTGCTATTAGAGGTCTAAATAACACTCAATAATTGATAATCTGACCTATTCCATAGAAAATTATCATGTTTGGATCCTAAAACTAGAACTAAATAAACCTTGTGTCAAGTTTGGGTGCTGGCATATTCAAATTAATCAAATGATGGATAGTCCAATTAAAACTTATGCATATGCAAAAATGCATATAATTCCCGTTCATAGACCGGCTGAGCTATTTATTTCTTTCGTTGGCTAGGTCTGCATGGCAACCCAATGTATAAAGCTGATCTTTGAAATCTATAAGTTCGTCATGTTGAATTTGCAAGATGTATTAAACATCATTTTGGCATGATTCTTGGTTTGAAGGACGAGCACTCGGTGAAGGTTTTCTTATCCTGTTTACCTTAGCAATTAATCCCAAGTCTAGTGTAGCGCATTTTCTCTTGAGAGAGAACTTGGTCGAGATCTTCAAAAACCCAATGAATCATACCACTCCTAGAAAATTGCAGCTTCTGAATTCAGCATTAGCCAATATAAATGTCTCAGTAAATAATGATGGACGACCTTGGAAATGGTCCTCATTTAGGGCATTCTCTGTTCGGCATTTGTCACCTCCTTCTCATGCATGAGGGTGTAACATCCTAAATAAGCCTTCTCATTTGGAAGTTGCTTGTAATACCCAGCCCATTCTGGGCTTATCAGCATATTGGTTTGCTCTACTTGACTAGCCCAGCCACCATGAAGATGGCCGAGTAGGGCAGCACGAATCTTAAAGTCATGCAAAAAAAGTGATTTAGAAGTTTCCCATCAGAGTCTTTTTTTCCACCTGATTTTCCGATGGAAATCGATGTTGGGGAGGAGTTGGACTCCTCTCCTCCAGCTCTATTCAAATGGAAGAGGGTTCTTCCTATCTTCCCACTAGCGATCGATGCCCTAGTTCAAGATCTTGGCCAATGATTTGGTTTATCATCATCGGATGCAAGGCACCATCGTTGTGGGTGTTGATCCCATGATTGATTTTGATGATTACCAAACTTTGAGTATATTATGTATCTAATCGTACGTTTCAAGAATGTATATAGATCTTTTCAGGTGTTAAAATTGAAGAAATACTCATTGAAAAAGATTTCTATAAATTCACCAAATCAAGATTTTCAAAGAAGAAATTTTTAAGTTCAAGACTTAGTGGAGTCGACCACAGAGTAAAAAGAACTGATCCATTTACTGAAAGAAGATTAAAATAGAAAATAATAAGTTTTAGATGAATTGGAGTTGACCCTAGAAAGTTTAGAGTCAACTCTAGTACGTTGGAGGGTCTCTGGCATAAGGCCGAGTCGACTCGAGGGTGATCCGAGTTGACTCCATCTCAGAGAATAGAAAGCTATTTTTTTGGCACAAGCTGCGGAGCTAACTCGATACTGTAGCCGAGTCGACTCTTAAGGAAATTGAGTCGACTCCTGATGTAAGACTGCACTAATAGCTAGTTTTCTGACCATTGCTCAATGGCTATTTGTTTACTCCAACGATCATTTTAGAGCTTTCAACGACTAGAACTTACACTCCAGCCATCTACAAGTATATTCAAAGCTAGAGATTCAAATTTGAAGCAAGAGATTAAAAAATTAAAAGCTTAAAGAGAGATCTTTTGAAATGAGAGAGAGAGAGAGAGAGAGAGAGAGAAAGAGAGAGCTATATTGCACATCTATAAGGAAAAGAAAAGAGAGGTTTTTAGAGCTGAAATTTAGAGAGCTTTCAAGACCCATCTTCTATAAATTCTCAACCATCCTCTCAATATTAAAAGAAGAGAAAGCAAGCTTCAAAAGAGCCATCCATCATCCTCTTCTTCAAGCATAAAAGAGTTCACTATTTTATTTTTTTTATTTGAACTAAAATCTTTCGCTTGTATTTTTATTTTCTTTATAAGTTTTTTTGTAAAAAAAAAAACTTAGGAATAGATCGGTTCAAGCCTATAATTGGACATTGTATAGGTTTTAGTTGGTTGACCTAAAAAATCAATTAGGATTGTTTGTGAGCCCGGAAAGCAAACACACTGTAATCAAGAGAGAATTATAATAAAAATCTCAAGAAAAACTTGGAGAGTGGATGTAGATATGGATTGCGTCGAACTACTATAAATTATGATATATTTATGTTATGCTTCTTTTTCTATTCTTTTACATACTTTGCATGCTTTTAATTTTTGCTAAGCTTTGTTTTAATTCTTACTTTACTTTTATCCTTTGGTTTTGTTATTTTAATTTCGCTAGTATACTATTGCATACATCCCACAATCATTAAAGATAACATAAATTGAAGCATATATTGTTTAGAATTAAATTTAGTTAAAATTTTATAAGAATCTAATTCATCCTCTTTCTTAGGTTGTTACCTTTGGACAATAAGTGGTATTAGAGCAGGTACTCTATTATTAATTATTGACCTATTGATCTAGAGCCAAAGATTTTGGTAAGCCAAATAGAATTCATTTTTAATTAAAATCATTCTATAGATAGACCCTCACTTTTCAATGGCTCAAACTTTATTTATTGAAAAGCTTGGATAAAAATATTCATACAAGCACATGACTATAATTTATGAAAAATTATTATTGATGGCTCACAACCCATAATGCATTGATCAAGCATGATAAGAAAATAGTCCAACTTAATGCTAAGGCCATGAATATACTTTATTGCTCTTTAGTTATTAATGAGTTTAATAAAATTTTTTCATATATTTTAACAAATTATATAAGAGAAATTAAAAATAACTTATGAAAAAGCAAATTAAAAAAAAGAATCAACCTTTCATGAAAAGAAGAAAGCTCATCCTAACCTATGTCTCATGGCTCATGAGGATAAAAAGAAAAAATAAAGAAGAAAAAAAAAATAATTAAGGAGGAGTAAGTCAAACAAAAGCTAAATGAGAAAGAGGAAGAAAGTGTTACAAATTCTTATCTCATGGCTAATGACGATGAGGTAAATATTAATAATATTTTCAATTTTACTCTTGATGAACTATATGAAGCCTTCAATGATCTAATGGATGAACATAAAAAGATAAGGCTACAAAACAAAGAGCTTAGAAAATTTAACTTATCTTTGGTTGAAGAGAAAAATAAATTTTTGAGTGAAAAAGAAGATCTATTAAAAAATATAAAAAATAATACCAAAGAAAAGAAAGATTTTTTGAAATAAATTAAAAATCTAACTAAGAAAAAAATATAGTTAAATATGAAAAATCTTTAGTTAAATAAAAAGAAAGATTTTCAAAATCTGAAAAATCTATGATGGAAGAAAATCTCAAGTTGAAAGAAGAACTTAATAAATTAAGATTTTCTCCTAAAGAAAAAAGTAAATCTAAAAAATCTCTTTTGGAAGAAAATATCAAACTAAAGAAAGAGATTGAAATCTTAAAGTCCATGATTAAAAAATTTACAATTGGATCTAAAAAGCTTCAAGCCATATTAAATAACCAAAGGACTATTTTTGATAAAGTAGGAACTAGCTATAATTCATTAAGAAAATTTACTAAGAACATGTTCACAAATGTTTCATTTGAAAAATCTTCAACCAAGTATTTTAAATGCAACAAGACTGGCCACAAAATCTTAGAATGCAGTACCAAAAGATGGGCCATACTTTAGTCAAATAAATTTGCATTCTAAAAGGAACCATATGCTCTAACCTCCATGGATCTAAGTTGATTTAGATACCAAAAATTAGTTAATAATTTTTATAGGTATACCAAGGATCCAATGGAATAAAAAGAGAAATCTCTTATAGATGGATAACTTGGAAATAAAAATAGATGGGTAATATTGTTTGGTAAAAGCTAAATTTTTCTATACATCATATTATCAATATTTTTTAAATTTATTTAGAATAATTGATTGATTTTGATGATTTTTAAGTGCTTATAATATTTATATTCCATAATTTAAATGTATGAACTTTGAACATGTTGATCTTACATGAAATTAAAAATTAACATGCTCTCTTCTATGCATCATGTTTAGTTGATGTAAGCTAAAGTTCTCTTAAAAATTCAGCATGATATTTTAGCTTTTTTATATCAAATCTTTATTTAAGAAACTTAAATTAAAAGAAGCATGATTTTCTATTAATTTATTTGATTGCAAAAATATCAAATAAAACTAAGTTTGGTATTCCCACATAAAATAGTTAATTATCAAAATTTCTTAAAAATTGCATGATCCAAGAATTTCAAGATAAGTTACCAATTTATTAAAGACTATATGATTGATGTGTTGATTTGCATTATATCTTAGGTTGATCTCTAAGGATTTAAAAATTTTCTAGTTGAACCCAAACTTTTAGAGCCTTTATTTAGTTTTCCCTTGATTTGATCTCATTCAATTTGATTTCAATATTGAAATCCCAAATTGATTAATTTGTGATTCCCAAAATTGATTTAATTATCTTCTTTAATCATTGATTTGATTGTCTAATTGATTCCTATTCAATTTGATCAAATTCTCTTTAAATCAAAAACTTCTTGGACTATTTTTTGCTTTGAGGAGTCGACTCTTAGATCTAGGGAGTTGACTTGTGTTTTAAAAAAAAAAAAGTTTTATGGGGAGCTGACTCTTGATTTAGTAGGAGTCTACCCCTGTTTTGTGATGGGTTTCTTAAATAGAGGCATCCTAAGGCTATGTTTATTCTTTCTTATCTCTTTTGAGTTGAAATCTTTTTCAAACCCATCTTTCTTTAAAATTGGACCTCTTCTCTCAATTTCTATCATATTCTTGTGGTCTTTATTCTCCAGTGGCACCCCAGAAGTAATTCATCCAAAGAAAAAAAAGTCCTATATAGAAATTCAAGAATTTAAGGCTTCTTCAAGTCATTCTCTTGTGCAAGAAAGAAGGACCAAGTTGAGTTCAAGCAACAAGGATTTGTAACTAAACAGAAAGTCAAGAGATTGGGTTGAAAATATCTGTGCTCTTTGGATCTCCTAACCTACCCAAACCTAATTAAAGAATTCTTTGTAAATATAAAGTTTGGGGCTAGAAACTTGGAATCAGAATTTTGAGGTGTCCGTATTGTGTTGGATGATGAAAGCTTAGCTCGGACACTGAGGATGTCTACTGATGGAGTTTCATCTGATGGTTTGAGATATATTCTAGATAGAGATGAAGATGATGAGGCTCCTATGTTAGAATCTATTGCAGTAGATGTCAGCCACTCCTTTTTCACAGACCAGCCATCCAAAGAGCAACTCATGATTATCTGATAAATTGAATAAGAATTTATTTATTATGAGAGTTTTCATCAGGATTATCACTTGAGTTTGCACAAAGCTTCAGAGATACACTTTAAAGGCACAATAAACTGGATGAGATTTAATGGAGGCTTTATTTTTGGTTAGAGAAGAGACTACAAGATTGATTTAGACACACACTATAGTGAGGAAGGATGTTGGCTACTGGGCCCAGATATTTGAAGATATTAGACCACCCTCTCCTTTTACCTGGTCTAAATCTATATCTTAGGATTATTCTGATATGTACTTGCTTAGGATGCTAGGATTTCCTTCATAAAGCTTTAGTGATCCTAGCAATCCATTTTTGACTTCTATATAGAATATTGCTCTTTTATGTCTCGCATTATTTCATTCATCACACTGTTATCATGTTTTGATGATCAATGAAAATTTAACTCTTCATAAAAATTCAATGTGTTCGACACTTTCATTTGTGTTTAAAATATGCTTTGTTTATAAAACAATGGGGGAGAAATGCATGTTTAATTAAATTAAATGAATATGCATATTTTGAATGAAAGGGGAGAGAATTAAGAAAAATAAATTTTTTGATATTTATTCTTGAAAACATATGAAGGAATCAAAATTAGAAAGAGAAATGATTTTTGAACATAATAAGAAATTATTAATAGATATTTATATTTTGCTCCAATTATTTGATTCTTTATGTAATTTTATTCATTTGATTTGTTTTGAAAAATCATTAATCATAAAGAAGAAATCTTTATTAATCTTAAAAGAAAAATTATTTTTAAACTTAATAAAAAAATCATTGATAGATAATTGTACCTTATTTATCTTATAGATTTATTTGAGCATTCTTATGGTATCGATCATTTGATTCATTTTGAGTAACTATTTATACTTCGTATATTTTGATCATATCGTCATCCTTTTTGATAATTAATTAGTATCAATAAATTATTTTTGATCTTAAAAGAGAATTTATTAAGGAACATTCATGCTTTGTCCCAATTGATTGATTTATTTTTGAAAAATAAATTTGAAAAATATCCTTCTTCAATCTTTTGAAATTGATATCAAGTAAAATATTTCAAGAAAACTATCATTTATCTTTAAAGTCAAACATTTAAAGAGAACTTCAATTTTAATCAATTGGCATTAAATAGCTTACTATTTACTTTGTATTAAATTGATCTATCTTTTGGCAAAATGAGAAGAATGCATTTATCTCAAATATAATTTTGTATAGTTATAATTTTGATATGATATTATTTGAGATAAATTCAAAAATACATATCTTTTCTGAACCTAGTTACTTGATATTTCTTAAGAAAAGGAAGAGATGATCTTTTTGAAAAATAATTAAAAATCTTTTTAAGATTTGCTTTGACTAATTTATCAATATCAATTCAAATTAATTTATTATTTTAAATTCTCAAAACTATTTGATTTAAAATGATTCATTTTTATTACTTCAAAACTAAACTAATTGGTATCAAGCTGAACTTACAAATTAATCTTTAAGTGGTATTGAACTGTCAAAAAAATCATAATTTGGTCTAAATTTCAATTCAATTGATATTAAAAAAATCTTTCAAAAAAATAACTATGTAGTTTGATTTTCAAAAAAAAAAGTATAAAATCATTTATTTTCATAATTGGTATTAAAAAAAAAATTTCTAAGAAAATTTTCACTCTTGATATTAATGGTATCATTCTTGCCTTGCATTTTATTATGCTATTTTTAGTAAAGAATTGAATATAATGTCTCAAATCTATTTTTCATTGATATACTCTTGATGTGATACTATTTGAGATAAATTTAAAAAAATTTATATCTTTTCTAAACTTAATTGAGTGATATTTCTTTTGAAAAGAAAGATCTGAATTTAATTAAATTTTTTTTTGATAGATGTACATATCATACTCTTTTAACTCTCTTGGTGTTTATTCTTATTGTATGCATCCTTTTATAAACATCCTTTGAATTTAATAAAAAATAATTTTTTAAAAAATTTGGTGTCTACTTGAGTGAATGCTATATTTGATTGATATTTGGATTAATCAATGCTTAGTTCACTTAATTGGTGCTTATACTTTTAAATTTTATTTAATTTTAAAATGACTTAGTTTATAAAAGTAAGGAAAGAAAATATTAAAAGAAGAAATAATTAGTTGATTGAAAATACTTTTAAAATCAAGAATATGAATTTAAAAGCTAAAAAATAAATTTATCCAGCAATAATTATGAAAATAGAGAGAGAATATTATTAAAATATTAAAAGAGAAAAATATATTTTTTAGTATTTACTCTAAAAAATAAAAGAGAAATACCTTTTATATTTTACCTTGATTTAATTGAAAATTCTGAATAACTTATGTTAAGAAAAATGTTCATTGCTTATACTTTTGAGCTTTCATATATGAATGAACTATATGATTTGATTGCTCTATCTTGTTATTGGACAACTAGCTAGAGTTAAATTAAATTTGAATATTTTCTTACTCTAAGAAATAATTTTGATACATACTTCAATTTTAAAATATATTTAAAAATCTGAATATAATACAGAACTTTTGATATGCCTTGAGAAATCATGATAAAATTTTCTATGTCAAGGTGATCCTTGAAAAATATTTTGCAACAAGTATTTGTTAGTTAAGAAATAAATTTGAAAAAGTGATTCTGATTTGCTTTGATACTACATGTTAGAATCACTAATTTGCTTGATATATTTGCGATACATATATTTTTTAAAATTAAATAATTAATTTTTGTTAAGAAAAAAAATTGAATATTAAAGTGTATATTATGCTTGATTTTACTGCTCGAATCTTTTGGAAAGTTCAATTTCCTTCATAACCTCAAAGCAATTACTTGATTGAAAATCTGATTATAGAGTCAAATTCATTCAAAAAAAGGAAGAGCTTTTTGGTATTTGAATTTAAGCTAATTTTTGAAAAGAAAACAATATTTTGAAGATATTTTGGATATTTTTTTTAAAAAAAAGATAAGTTTTGATATATTTTCTGAATTTGATGCATTTTGAATTTAATACATTTTTCAATTCAATCTTATTGATTTTGATGATATTTTTTGATCTTTCTCTTGAGCTTTTTAATATTGTCAGAAAGAGGGAGAGTGATGTTGAGTATATCCTTAAAGAATTTAACTCTTAAGAAACTCATTAAATTGATGCTTAAAATAAAAACTAAATACTTATTAATTTGAATTGAAATATCATTTTGATATGAGTATATGAAATATGTATGTACCAATAATATACAATAAATTAAAGTTTCATTAAAAATTTTTATAAAGTTTAATTTATTATTTTTGTCTTGATTCATATTAGTTTCTTTAGCATTTACTCAAAATTTTGCCATCATCAAAAAGAAAAAGATTGTTTACTCCATGATTAATTTTGATGATTGTTAAATTTTAAGTATATTATATATCTAATCATATATTTTAAGAATGTATGTAAATCTTTTTAGATGTTAAAATTGAAAAAATACTCATTGGAAAAGATCTCCATAAATTCACTAAGTCAAGGCATTCAAAGAAAAAATTTTTGAGTTCAAGACTTAGTAGAGTTGACCCTAAAGTAAAAAAAGCTAATTCATTCACTGAAAGAAGGCTTAAAATAAAAAATAATAAGTTTTAGATGAATTGGAGTTGACCCCTGAGAGTTTGGAGTCGACTTTGGCACATTGAAGGGTCTCTGGCATAAGGCCGAGTTCACTCCATCTTTGAAAATAGAAAGCTATTTTTTTTTGCATAGGCTATGGAGCTGACTCAATATTGTAGATGAGTAGACTCGATATGTAGCCGAGTCTACTCCTAAGAAAATCGAGTCGACTCCTAATGCGGGACTGCACTAATGGCTAGTTTTCTAACCGTTACTCAATGGCTATTTCTCCACTCCAACAGCCATTTTAGAACTTTCAATGGCTAGAACTCACTTTCCAACCATCTACAACTATATTTAAGGCTAGAGATTCAAATTAAAAATAAGAGATTAAGAAAATGAAAGCTTAAAGAGAGATCTTTTAAAATTAGAGAGAGTTATATTGCAAATCTATAAGAAAAGAAAAAAGAGATTTTTAGAGCTGAAATTCAGAGAGCTTTCAAGAGCCATCTTCTACAAATTCTCAAGCATCCTCTCAATATTAAAAGAAGAGAAATCAAGCTTCAAAAGAGCCATCCATCATCCTCTTCTTTAAGTATAAAAGAGTTCATTGTTTTGTTTTTTATTTGAACTAAAATCTTTCTCTTGTATTTTTGTTTTCTTTATAAGTTTCTTTAAAAAAAAAAAACTTGGGGATAGGCTAATCCAAGCCCGTAATTGAACATTGTATAGGTTTTGGTTAGTTGGCCTGAAAAATCAATTAGGTTGTTAGTAAACCTAAAAAACTAACGATATAAGATTCTGGTGGATGCTCCTGTGAAAACCAACTAGGTTTATTTATGAGTCTGAAAAATATACTATAATCAAAAAAGGATTATATTGAAAATTTTAAAAAAATTTTGAAAATTGGATGTAGGTGAGGGTTGCACCAAGCCACTATAAGTTATGGTGTGTTTGTATTGTGCTTCTTCTTCTATCCCTTTACATATTTTGCATGCTTTTAATTTTTGCTAAGCTTTATTTTAATTCTTGCTTCACTTTCATACTTTGGTTTTATTATCTTAATTCCGCTACTACACCATTGCATAATTCCACAATCATTAAAGATAGCATAAATTAAAGCATATTATATTTAGAATAAAATTTGGTTAAAATTTTATAAGAACCCAATTGACTCCCACTTTTAGGTTGCTACCTATGGACAATAGCTGGACAATCATTGCCAAAAAATAAGGTAAATATTTGAAATCATTCAGTAGACCTTTCCCCTACCTTCCTCAGTCTTTAGAGTTTCAATTTTGGCCAGCAAATATATTTTTGGAATAAATTAAGCCTAATTTTTTTTATTTTTCTAGCCATCTTCGCCATCGATTGCCGATGGCAGAACTCATGGTTGTATCATTATAGGCCCAACCATTATCAGCCATGGCCACAGCCGGTGGAAAACCTCTATTTTGAGGAAAGAATGGAGAATATGAGTCTCCTATCTTCCAAGAAGGAAGAGAGAAGAAAAAAGAAATGAAGAGAGAGAGAGAGTGATTTTCTCTCTCTTTTGCTCCTATCTCTTGATCCATTTTTTTCTCCTCTTTTCCATACTTTCTCTCCCTACAAGCTTCTCTCTCTAGTTTCTTTTTTTAGAGTTTTCTAGATCTTAGAAAGATGTTCTGCCTTATTTCAATCACTTTGATGGACTTTGGTGAAGGATCCTGACCCATGGCTATCGGACAGCTTGTCGGCCTCCACCCTAGTTGAGCCGAATATCATTAGGTTTGACCATTATTAGCATCCCAGCATAACTCTTGATTTGTAGTTGACCAATTGAATGCGCTGGATCGGACTGACCAAGATGTTGGGTACTACTGCATGGCCAACCCTATAAAGGTTTCAAAATTTATGATTTTTATTTTTAAAATAATTATGATTAAATTTTGATAAAGCATGATTTTAGATATTAGATTTTGAAAGAAAATTTTGGAATTAGTTGAATTGTCAACCATTGCTCTTGAAA
The DNA here is from genome assembly GCA_006176705.1 of Cocos nucifera. Taxonomy (NCBI): domain Eukaryota; kingdom Viridiplantae; phylum Streptophyta; class Magnoliopsida; order Arecales; family Arecaceae; genus Cocos; species Cocos nucifera. The sequence goes on from QRFJ01000300.1 coordinate 466,465, forward strand.
GATTAACATACCTCAACATCGGATGAAAAGGGCCGCTCGAGATGCTACTAGAGAAGCATCAAACCAACAGGATAGTAACACTTCGCAGTAGGTTGGTGGCACCTTTTAGCAGGAGGAAGTCATTGAGTTTGTCAAGAACACTCAGGCAAAGTAGTAAGAATCAAGCATGATTCAAATAATACAGATATTAGTTGGTTTGATATAATCATAATAGCAGCTACTGTGAGGATTCTTGTGTACGTGTATTTAATCCTACATCGATTATTCACTGAAAAGATCTTGGGTACTTATATAGAGCCAAAAAATTCAAATAATATTTTCTAACTAGCCTTTTTGGGTGAGATCCTAGGTTGTTATAAATAGTATCAAAGCCAACTCAGCTATAACTATGTAGATTAGGAAATATTACAACATAGGTTCATTAGGCTGACCACGAGCTAATCATGATGTTTGTGAATGAAAGTATGGATTTATCCCCTTTGCCCGGTGAGGATACCAAGACTTAAAGGGGGAGTATATGAGAATTTGTATGGACATGTATTTAGTTCCACATCGATTATTCACTGGAAAGATCTTGGATATTTATACAGGGCCAAGGAATCCAAAGAATATCTTTTTGCTAGTCTTTTTGGATGAGGTTTTGAGTTGTTACAGTTATAGCAATAGTTACTGCAATAATGGCAAGTGCAATGACAAATACTACCATAATAAGGACATGGAGTATAGTAGGAGCAATAAAGTAATATTGCAGAATTTAAGAAGTTGGCTCTACTAGCTTTCAAGGGGACTACAGAACTATCGAAAGTTAAAAAGTGGCTTATAAAGATGAAAAGAGTATTTACTATTAAGAGATGCTGTGATGATAAAAAGATCTTTTATATATTTTATATGTTGCAAAGTGAGACATTCAACTAGTGGCAAAGATGGAAATATAAATATGAATAAGATAGAGAACAACTTACCTGAGAAAGATTCTGAAGAGCATTTTATGACCAGTATGTTCTTCGAAGTGTAATGACTTAGAACGAGTAAGAATTTATTTATCTGAAATAAAGGAATGTTATAATTATGAAATGTGTAGCTAAATCTATAAAGCTTATCAAATTTATTTCAAGGTTGGTCAAGGATGAGCATGATCGAGTATATAAATTTAAGATAGGACTAAGGATAGAAATTAGAAAGTAAGTGGTGCTGTATGAATTAACTATTTATGTATATATGATAAATAAAATATTGATAATTAAAAGAAAAGTAAATAAGGAACATGTAGAAAGGGATAGAAATCAAAAGAAGAGAAATAGATCAAACAAATCTTAAGAGAAGAGTAATAAAAACATCAAGAATGCAAACAAGAGATCAGCAAGTGATAACTTTGAGTTATCTGATAGCACCAAGTGTTTCAGATATGGTAGAGCTCATGATAAAAAAGGATTGTCTCTGAAACATTGGTGCATGTTTTGATTATGGTCAGAAGGGATACAAAATGACCAAATGTCTATAAAGAATGGAAAGTCAGTTTGTTTTGATAGCTGAGCAAAATAAGGATGGAATTCAGAAACTCTGGATCCAAGAAAGGATGTTTGCTCTTACACAGCAAGATGCACAAGTTCCTCGATGCAATAGTGATAGAGCCTAAGAAAGATTCTTAGAATTAATTTGATGAGTTGGTTAGTTTTGCTCGCAAGATAAATAATATTTTATTTTTTCTAGATTTATCAATAAATTATAAAATATTATATATATTAAAATATTTATGATTTATGAGATTGATATATTATATTTTTAGTTGCTGATTATGCCTTTTTTTGAAATATTAAATGATTTTAAGATTGAAAATTTGATATGGATTATAGTCGATTGATTTGATGTTTCATGTTTTTTAAGAGTTGTTTGATTTGGATTATGAAATATGTATTTGAAAAAGTATATTTGTTTTGATATGGTTTTTAACTCATAGTTAGACTATATTACGATATTATACCCGTGGGACGATAAATGCTAGTACTTTGATATGCTACTAATAGGATTGTGCGTGTGTGTGGGGGGGGGGGGGGTGGGTGTTTTAATGCTAGTACTTTAATATTTTGTTAGTAAGTTGGTAAATATTAGTACTTTGATATCTTGCAAGTGAGATGGTAATTATTGGTACTTCAAAATTTTGCCAATGGAGAGGTAAATGCTAGTACTTCGGTACCCTACTAATGAGATGGTAACTGCTAGTACTTTAATACCTGCCACTAGGGGTTATGCAATGGCACTTGATTGGGTAAGAAATTGAGTTATGAACAAAAACTGAGTTCTAAAAAGATTGGATCCGCATCTATATTATTTGAATAGTACTATGTATTTTGAATTAATGACTTTGCAATCTTATTTTTGGTATGTTATTATTGCTTAAGTTTTCTAGCTAAAGTGTTCATTGCTTACCGAGTTATCTAGCTTATTATTTTTTTTTCTAAATTCAAATACTTGGTTATGGATGTGGATATTACTTTGAGAGTGAGATTAGTAGCAAGATTTAACAGTATTAATAAGTTTAGGTTAGATTTATAATTAGTCGAGATTTAATTGATATAAAGATTTTTAAATATTTATTGCTTATCAGTTAGATTTGTTAGTTAATTGAATTTTGGATTGTAGTTATTTAATTTATGTACACTATGATGCATTTGATATCGTGTTAGAATGCCTTATAAGCTTGTGAGGAGAGTTCTCCATGAATACATGGTGGTTGCCCCGACCCTTGGCTTGCTATCTTGGGGATCATAAAATATAGTCAGATATAAGATAGTATATATTGATAGACTTTAGGAACATTGCGACAATAATTTTTGTTGATAGTGATATAACTTAGAAACTTAGGTTTGACATAAATGTGTTGGTGGATTTGAATTATGATGCATAGAGGAAGCATGGTGGTCTAAATTATTTTTAAGTTGATCAGAATGATAAATTGATTTAAAAGATGTTATGGTGAAGTATTCAATCATGAATTTAAAGGATGACAATGACTCGAGGAAACAACCTTAAATCTTTGAAGACTTTGGTAAGAAAAATTTTAAGGACGAAACTTATTTTTAGAAGGAGAAAACATAATTCCCAGCCCATTCTAGGCTTATTAGTGGACTGGGCTTGGTCCACTTGACTAGCCTAGTCATTAGGAAAATAATCCTAGTAGGGCTACATGAATCTTAAAGTGGTGCAAACAAAAAAAAAGTGATGAAGAAGACTCTCGATTTCCCAATGGAATTTAAAATCATAGAGGAGTTGGAGTCCTCCCCTCCAACTCTATTTAAAGGGGAGATGGTTTCCCCCATCTTCCTTCGGAGATCGATGAGTTTGTTCAAGTTTTTGGCTGATGATTTGCTTGTTATCACCGGATGCAAGCCACCACCATCATGGGCCAAGTATCACAAAAAAATCAAGTAAGTGCTCGAGAGCCTTTAGTAGACCTTCCCCTATCTTCCTAAGCCTTTAGACTTTTAATTCTGATTGACAGTCATCGGATTTTTATTGAAAGAAACTGAGCCCAATTTTTCCTATTTTTTCATTATTTTTCTTAATTTTTTTGATTATCTTGGCCATCGATTGTCGATGGTAGAACTCATAGTTGCACCACCATAGCCCCAACCACCGCCACCACAACTATAGCCTATGGGAGACCTCTATTCCACCGAAACAACAGGGGAACATAGGTTCCCTATTTAGCTAAGAAGAAAGAGAGAACAAGGAAAGAGGAAGAAAAAAAGAAAAGAAAAAAAGAGCAAAAGAGATTTTTTCTCTCTCTTTTGTTCTTCTATCTTTCTCAAATTTTTCTCTCCTCTCTCTTCTATAATTTCTCTCCTTACAAGTTTCTCTCTCTATAACTTTTTCTCTTTAGATTGTTTCTCTCTTCTAGGATTTTTTGGATCTTAGAAAGACATTCTTCCAATGACTTTGATGGACCTTGGTGACGCATCTTGACCCATGGCTATCGAACAGCCTATCGGCCTCCATCCTAATTAGGTCAAGTATCATTAGGTTTGACACTCAACAGCATACTAGCATGACTTTTAGTCTATAGTTGACCAATTGATGGCTTAGATTGAACCCACCAAGATGTCAGGTACTACTGTATATATGGCCAAATTTTGAAATAATCATGGTTAAATTTTGATAAAGTATGATTTTAGATATCAAATTTTGAAAGAGAAGTTTGGAATTAGCTGGATTGTTGGTTGGGTCTTCATGCAAGATTAAGATGCCTGAAATGCTATCAAAGAAGCATCAAACCAGCATGATAACGGCACTCCCTAGTAGGTTGGTGGCACCCCTTAGCAGGAGAGAGTCATCGATGTTGCAAAAAATACTTAGATGGAGTAGTAAGAATCAAGCATAACCTAAATAATGCTAATATTAATTGGCTTGATGCAATCACAATAGCTGTTACATTACTAGTTACTGCAACAATGGCAAGTGCAACAACAAATGCCATTACCATAAGGACATGGAAAGCATTAGGAGCAATGAAGTAACATTATAGAATACAAGAAGCTATCTCCACCGATTTTCAAGGGGACAACAGAACAATTGGAAGCTGAAAATTAGTTTATAGAGATGAAAAAAGCATTTACTATTAAGAGATGCAGTAATGATAAAAAGATCCTTTATGCATCTTATATGTCATAAGGTAAGGCATTTAACTAGCGATAAAAACTGGAACATAAATATGAACAAGATAGGAAACAACTCATTGAAGAGCATTTTATGATCAATATTTTTCTCAAAGTGTAAAGACTCAAAAAGAGTAAAAATTTTTTAATATAAAACAAAGGAATATGACAGTTATGGAATCTGTAGCTGAATTTATGGAGCTTGCCTAATTTGTTCCAAGATTAGTTAAGGATGTGCATAATTGAGTACATAAATTTGAGATAGGACTAAGGATAGAAATTAGAAAGCAAGTGGTGCCATATAAATTAACTATATATGTAGATATAGTGAATAAAATATTGAAAATTAAAAGAAAAGTCAATCAGAAATGTGTAGAAATGGACAAAAATCTGAATAAGGGGAATATATCAAATGAATCTCAAGAGAAGAGTAATAGAAATATTGAAAGTACAAATAAGATATCAGCAAGTAATAACTTTGAGTCATCTGATAGCATTAAGTGTGGTAGAGCTTATGATAAATAGGATTGTTATTAGAACATTGGTGCACATTTTGGTTATGGTTAGAATGGTCATAAAATAGCTAAATGCTCATAAAGAATGGAAAGTCAACCTTTTTCAATAGCTAAATAAGATAAGGATGGAAACTTGAAATCCAGATCCAGTGAAAGGTCTTTGCTCTTACATAATAAGATGTACAAGTTTTTGATATGATGATGACAGATCCTGAGAAAGATTCTCAAGATTAATTTGATCAATTGGTTAGTTTTATTCACAAGATAAGTAATGCTTCACTTTTTCTAGATTTATTAATAAATTATAAAATAATTTTTATATTAAATATTTATAATTTATTAAAATTAATATATTATATTTTAATTATTGAATATAATTTTCTAGAATATCAAAAATTTGATATAGATTATACTTGATGATTCAATGTCATGTGGTTTTTATGAGTTGTTTGATTTGGATTATAAAATATGATTTTGAAAAATATTTTATTTTGAGATGGATTTTGACTTGCAGCTAACTATGTTTTGATACCTTTCTAGTGGGGTGATAAATGCTGATACCTTGATACCTTATTAGTGGGATAGTAAATATTGGTACTTTGATATCCTATCAGTGGGGCGATAAATGTTGGTACTTTGATATTCTGCTAATAGGATGGTAAATGCTTATACTTTGATACCATGCCAGTAGGATGGTAAATGTTGCTACTTCGATATCCTACTACTAAGGGTTATGCAGTGGTACTTGATTGACTTTATGGCTATTGAGATAAATATGATGCTTTGAAAAAAAAATTATTTATGAATGGAATTTGAATTTTGAAAAGATTGGATCCACTACTTATTATTTTGATAGTATAATGATTTTGAATTGGGTTTTGAATTGATGTACTTTACAAACTTATTTTCAACATACAATTATTGCTCGATTTATCTAGCTTAAGTGTTCATTACTTATTGGCTGTCTAGCTCATTATCTCTCTGTTTTTTTTTAGATTCAAATACTTAGTAGCCACTACAACAAAAATAGTGATTAGTGGTATTTTTAAGTATCACTATAGGCTAGAAAGAATGCTGCAAATATCTTTATCGGCATTTTTATGGCATTTTCTTATGTAACATCTTAAGAAGGTGTTGGCAATTAATTATTAGCATTTTTAGACAAATGTCGATAAAAATTTTATTTTAGCGGCATATGTAAGTGCCTTTAAAGTTTCAATGCTAATATTTTTTATAGACTAGTTCCAGTTCTAGCTTTAGGGATCATTAAGCTTATATTCAATTCTTATATTATTATTCTTAGTAATTATCATTCTTGTAATAGTTTTTTATTGAATATTATTTTTGTAGGCCTTTTAGCCAAGAATAGTTATAAAATATCAATAAATTTTTTTTTTATAATGTCATTTTAAATAGTATTACTGTGATGAATGGATAATTAAATAATGAAATTAACATATTATCATAGCCTATTAATATAGTCTACTCGTCTGGTAAACATCCTAGGATAGATAATGTCTCTGATGCCTACCTTTAACATTATAGGCTAGGTCATACTAACAAGAACATGATGAATAGGTTAACTCAAGAAAAAATCCTCAGAGTCAATGATTTTGAATCATTACCAACTTATGAGTCTTGTCTACTTGGAAAGATGACAAAGTCATCTTTTACTAAAAAAGTTGATCGAGCTAGTGAGCTTTTAGATCTAGTAAATACTGATATATATGGATCTATAAACACAAGTATTAGAGATGGATATCACTACTTTATTACATTCACGAATGACCTATCCAGGCATGATGAGTATGTCTACTTGATGAAACATAAGTTTGAATCATTTGAAATATTCAAATGATTTCGTAATGAGGTAGAAAAATAAATATGGAGAGTATTAAAACTCTTTAGTTTGACTGAAGGGATGAGTACCTTACCAATGAGTTTCTGATATATCTAAGAGAGAATGTGATTTTCTCTCAATGGACTCCTTCTGGAATACCATAACATAATGTTGTGTTTAAAAGAAGGAACTGAACCCTATTGAACATGGTTTATTCCATGATGGACTTTGCCAGTCCACCGATCTTCTTTTAGGGATATGCACTCAAATCAACATATTATATCCTTAATATAGTTTCAAGTCTATAACTAAAACACCATATAAGATATGGATGGGGCATAAATGAGTACTCTCATATCTTAGGATTTTGGGGTATTCGGCTTATGTTAAATATTTAATAACGGATAAGCTCGGACCTAGGTCTAATAAGTATCTTTTTATTCGATACCCAAAAGAAATCAAAGGATATTATTTCAATCTTGCTGATCAACAAAAGATGCTCGTCAGTCTTAAAGCAGTCTTTTTAGAAAAAGAGTTTCTTGGTGAAGGAACTAATGCCTCTAAGATTGAGCTTGACGAAGTTTAATAGGTAGAATAATCGATACAAGTAGCTGAACCCAAATTAAATTTGATCAGATCAAATTCAGAGCACCATGTACCTACACCTTTAAGATGATCTGGTAGAGTATCGTGTTAGTCGGATAGAGACTATGATTTTTTGGTTCGAGACAGTGATCTTATTGAGCTCGATGAGAATGATGAGAATTCAATCACCTATATGACTGCAATGCAGAGATCCAACTCTGATAAATGGCTTGAAGCTATGAAATTCTAAATAGAGTTCTGAAGATCAATGATGTATGGACATTAGTTGATCTACGTTAAGGGATAAAATCTATAGGATGTAAGTGTATCTTCAAAAGAAAAAAAGGTGTAGATGGAAAGATAAAGATCTATATAATCTGTTTGGTTGCTAAGGGATATCGTCAGCATTATGATATAGACTATGATAAAATATTCTCTTCCATGGCAATGCTCAAGTCCATTTGGATCATGCTTGCGATAACAGCATATCTGGACTATGAAATCTACCAAATGAATGTGAAGATAGTTTTCTTAAATAAAGAGCTGGATGAAGAGGTGTATATGATATAACCTGAAGAATTCACATCCATAGATGAATGTAAGGTATGCAAGCTTCAAAAATCTATTTATGGATTGAAGTAGGCATCTCGGAGTTGAAACATACATTTTGATAAGACAATCAAAATGTATGGTTTTATTAAGAACAGAGAAGAGCCATATATATACAAGTGGATCAATAGTTTAGTGGTAGTATTTCTTGTGTTATACGTGGATAATATTCTTTTAATAAAAAATGACGTCCCTACATTATAGAAAATAAAGGTTTGACTGTTGTCATAGTTCTCCATGAAGAACTTGGGAGAAGCATCTTACATCCTAGGGATGAAGATCTATAGAGATAGATTTAAGATGTTGCTTAGATTATCCCAATTGATGTACATTGATACTGTGCTGAAGCGGTTCAGCATAGAAAATTTTAAGAAAGACTGTTTTCTGATAGACCATAAAATTTCTCTCTTAAAGAAGGATTATCCGATAATCCCTCAAGAGAGATAGTATATGAGTAGAATTTCATATGTCTCAGTAGTAGGTTCTATAATGTACACCATGACATATACAAGATGGATGTCGCATACTCACTAGGGATAGTGAGTAGATACCAGTTTGATATGGAGGAGAACCACTGCAAGGTTGTGAAAACCATCCTTAAGCATTTGACAAATACTAAGGACCAATAGCTTGTTTGTGGTGAGTTAGATTTAAAATTTATGGGATTTATAGGCTTTAATTTTTAGTTTGTTCACGATGATAACAAGAGTGTGTTAGGATATGTTTTTATCCTTTACGGTGAAGCTATTTGCTAGAAAGTTTCAAGTAAAATACTATGATCGACTCAATTTATGAGGCAGAGTATATCACGGCATCTGATGCTGCAAAGAAAGCTATATGACCAAGAAAATTCATCACCAAGCTTGGAGTGGCACCCTCTCTTGATAGTCTAGTTTTGCTATACTACAACAGTACTGGAGCCATTACTCAAGTAAAAGAACTAAAGGCACATCAGTGGACAAAATATATTCTGCATTGTTATCACCTTATTCAGAAGATCATGGATCAAGATAATGTGACCTTTAGAAGATCGACAGAAAGAAAAACATGGCCGACTCATTCACTAAAGTCCTTACGATCAAGAAGTTCGATGATCATAAGTCAAAGATGGATATACGATACTGTACCGATTGGCTTTAATCCAAGTTGAGTTATTGAAAACTGTGTTCCAAAGTCAATCGACAGTCTATTGATGGTTGATCTCTTTTATATAAATATATATGAATTAATCATTAATAAATGTTATTTAGTTTTTTCATCATAAATTGTGCATCTTCTTTTAATGTACTCTTGTATTATAATGAAGCCCTTAAGATTATTTAAAATCGATAAAGAAGAATTTATCGTTTAGTTCTTAAACCTATTTACGATCAAATAATATGCTATTATAAGGATGATAGCTAGATCAAGCATAGGTTATTGTATGCCATGCTGGTTGGTTATCCTCATAACTAAGGAGTGTATGATACTAGTATGGCATACAGGTGAAATGTAGGAGTACATCATCACCGAATAATGACTCTCCTATCGAGTGCTTTACTGTCAAGAGTAGCTAGTAAAGGATATGGGCATGAGTGTCTTTTAGACCTGAGATCATTGCGATGACTTGCAAGCAACTCACTATGTCCTGGTACTAGACTATCTTCATTTCTAATGCAGTGATGGAAGGATACCGGATACAGTCAAATACTTATAAAGTTGGTGTGTGAGTCAAGATGGGATTGATCCCTTCAGTCTACTAGAGATAATATATCATCGTATTTCAATTTAGTAAAGCTTTGGCCAGGATAATCCATGTGATGGATTTGAAAAGTTGAAATATAATATGGATGACTCATTCAGGATTGACAGCAAATCCTAGGTCGTCCTAAGCATTTAGGATCAAAGAGATGAATCATGCAGTAACCATACACTGATGTTCTTAAATATTATTTTATAAATATTCGATCTATCCAGATATCGAAAATCATTGCTAGATGGTAACTTTGATTAATATAGAAAACTATTTCTATGCTACTGACTTAGTGTTCGAATATATCGAGTCATGCACTAAGTCAAACAAAGTAGGAAGGAATTGACCTAAAGCTTATTTGTTCAATTTGGAAGTATAAGACTTGATTGAGTATATAGATTTACTTAACATTGACTATGTCAAGCTAGCACTTGATATGAGATGCAGGTTTAATTCTAGGGTTGAATTTTACCTGACCAATGATCCAAGAATTTTTGAGAAAATAATTCAAGTTCTAATTATTTTAGATCAGATTTTATCTAATTGGGCTTGATTTAATTATGGCTAATTGGGTTAATTGATCAAGTTAGACTTATATCTGAATCTAATTAGATGAGGTTCAGTTGGCTTTTGAATTTGGTTCAAATCAGATTCAAATTAGATTCGGATTGAACCCAAACTTGAACCAAATTAGATTTGGCTCACTAAGCCACCTTTCATTAGGCTTTTCTCACCTAATTGGCTGACCAACATGCTATGAGGCATTGGGATTGGCACCCATCCTTTAGGGCATGCGGCAAGTGGAAAGGATTCATGAGTTGGCACTTCTCCTAATTAAATTAGGTTCCTTATGTTTAAGAAAATATAAGTCCTAACCAAAGTAAGATTTTGACCGGGTCTTGGACTCTTTATCTATAAATTAAGGGGACCCCTAGGTGTGAGAGACATACAACCTAGAGGCAATCAAGAGAGAAAGAGAGCTTGGGGTGTGTGTGTGCATAGGTTGGGCATTCCCTTCCCTTGGGTGTCCTAACTTCTTGGCCATACCTCAAGGTCAAGAGGGGCTAAGAAGACAAGTCATCGCCGTACCTCTTAGCAACGTACACCACATAATGCATCTATACAATTCAGAAATATATTAGTTCTAATATAAAAATTAGATCCTGTAATAGGTTATTAGTAAATAAAATTTGAAGTTTTTATCGTAATCTATCATGATGTAGAATCTAAATAGTCACTAGTCCTCCTAGACTGGTGTGTGGTCCACCACAACTATAGTTGATCTAGTGGATGACCCAAATATCGTATCTACAATAAATAAATAATAAAATTAAATTAATTAAAATATGTATATAAAATTTTTTACAGTTATAATGAAGAGTTTTGGTATTGATTTCTTTCCAATCTATCAACCACAATATATGTGTCAATTGAGCCACTCGTGTGCCTGATTGGATCTTACTAAGCGGTCCAATTCTACTGGGCCTTTTGCCACCTATCGAAGTACTCCTTGCTGCTTCACTAATCATAGAGGACCTGCCATATATCTGCCCGCATCCAATGATCCGTGAAGGACCTCTAGTCCGATGGTGACTAAAAATCACAGTGTTGGATGGTGGATTGTTTGAGGCTATAGAGGCCATCTCGGAGCCTCCATATGGCCACCTCCTTGAAGGTTTGACGGCCATCCTCCTAATCCTAGGAAGTCTCAAATCGATAGTACTTCCATAAGATAGAAGCAAGCATGTATTAATATGTAATTAAAATACCAACGTATCAAAAATTTAAAAATTAAACTAGTTTTGATTTAGCAAAAATATCTTTTAGGCTGCATCATAAGCTCCCAATGGCCAACTCAAGAAATCGTTCACCAATTTTGGCATCAATCGATGTATAATCTCGATAACGACATGAGATGTTGAAGGCTCTCTAAATGTGCTACAAAATTGATTTTGAAGAATAAATGTTAACTCTAAAATTACTAAATTCTAAACATATTAATCAAGCATATAGTACTTACGAGTGGCTCTGGATATAGATGATTTGCCTATCCTCTGATCAAGTTGAAGGTGCTATGAGCTGAGTGGGTCCTCAACCATGGTGCTATATTTGAGAGCTGGTGGTTGCTACTACATGCGACTGTGGGGTCACTGGTGACCCTCTATCCTCCAAACCCGAGCATAAAAAATTTAATACAAAAAATATTATATTAGTTAATAAATAATAAAATAATATAAATGAGAATATATAAAGTGTTAGATCTTACCACCCGGTGTGAGAGGTACAGAATTTTAAGAGCTGGCCACATGATCACTCTTTTCTCGAGAGCTCTGTTCTCGACTGGCATGGTTCTAACCTTTGGAAGATATGATCTATATTCTCTAACAATAAAAAAAATAGATTCGCCAAATTAATTATATAATTATAGATGATAATGTAAGATTTAAAATGATACAAGATAAGTAATTAAAATGATTCAAAAATTATATACTTAGTACAAGTCATCGACTTTTTCAGATGTTTGGTATAATTTAGAATCTTCTTTTGATTCTTCCTCTTCCTCCACCTCTTCCTCCTCTTCTTCCTCTTCTTTTTCTTCTTGAGGAGGATTGTCCTTTAAAACAATCTCAGTTAGATCTACCTGCACATTTTGGCCATCTTCTTGTAGGAGAATTTTTGGAGCATCCAATTTCACATCATTGAAGGATTGATGAATTCCTACATCTCATCCTCTTGAAAGTATTCTGATAATTGAGGCTTTTCTTCTTCTTTGAGTGCATAATAAATAGCTTGAGACTTAATTTTGCATACAGTCCACCAATCTTTTCTATCTCTTTTTCTTGATGAAAAATGAGTATAATACACTTAAGTAGCTTGTGCAGCAAGTATAAATATATCATTGACATAAGCTTTTGATCTATGTTTGATCTTAATAAACTCGTATCGTGAATCAACCTTCATACTATTGTCAGTATTGAACCATTGGCGCTTAAATAGAATAACACTATTACCTCCAATATAGCTCATCTTAATCATTTTTTCGAGGATTTCATAGTAGTCACTCTCCACCTTATCTTCCTATCAACTATCTTTTATACACATAACTATTCATTATGTTTTTATAATTTTTATATTGTTGGATATTAAATTTAAAACCATTTACGTTACAACCACTATAGCATATCACATATTTTTCAGGCCCGTAATCTAATGGTCTTAGTTTTCTTGGTATGGACTTACTATCTTGAATGACTAATTGATAGAACCAACATACAAAGTTTTTTAAGCACTGTGTTGATATTTCTTCATCACTTATGCTTGAATTTTTTCTTTTTAGCATCTCATCATATTGCCTAAACATGCATAAGATAAGTATACTAAAATAAATGATTAAAAAGTTGAAGTTATGATAGACATTTACTGGACATATGAGTTGATTTCTGCACAGTTTAGTAAAATATCTATCTCTGCCTATTGAAGTTCAGTATTGGAGAAAATCCAGTGAACCTCAAGTTCAAATTCTCGAGTGGAATAGGCAAATATTGAGATCTCCTATTCTGATCCCTTAGCACCATCATCATCATTTCAACTCGCTTGAGTCAGCTTAGCCCGCACAATGGGATTAAAGTAGTATTGACTGAAATTTGAAATATCTTCTATTATGTAAGCCTTCATAATAGAACTTTTGACTCAGACTTTATTTTTTACTTTTTTCTTAAGACTATATATATATCTTTCAAATGGATACATCCACCTGTACTGCACTGGATCCCTATCCTAGCTTCATACACTAGATGAATCATGAGGTGCTCCATGGAATAAAAAAAGCTGGAAGAGAATATCTTCTCCAACTTGTATATGGTCTCTACACTGCTAGCCTCAGGACTAGAGTTATGGTCGGTGGATAGTTCGGTAGCATAATTTACTGAAAAATAGTATTCTAAAGCCAATTATTTAGGCTGTAGAAGATTGAGCTCTTTATTGTAATAGTATATAAATCTTTCATTAATAAAAGTTATTTGATATTTTTCATCATAAGTTGTGCATCTTCTAAATTGAACTTATATGTTATGATGAAAGTCCTTAGAATTACTTATAATATGATAAAGAAGAATTTATCGTGTAGTTCTTAAATCATGTTCATGATCAAATGTTGTGTTATTAAGAAGGATGATGACATCTATCGAGTATAGGTTATTGTGTGCCATATGGATTGATTGTCCTCTTAACTAAGAAGTGTGTGATACTGATATAGCATACACGTGAGATGTAGGAGTATATCATCTCCGAATAGTGACTCACCTTCTGAGTGTTCTACTATTAAGAGCATCTTGCAAAGGGTATGGACACGAGTGTCCCTTAGACCTAAGATCACCACAGTGACTTGCAAGTAACTTATTATACTTTAATGTCGGACTACCTGAATTTCTAATTCAGTGATGGAAGGTTTCTGAGTGCAGTCAAGTACTTATTAAGTTAGTGTGACAGTCAAGATAGCATTAACCCCTTCGAGTTACTGGAGATAATGCACTATATTTTATTTAGTAAAGTCTTGGCCAGGAAATCTATATGATGGATTTGAAAGGCTGAAATACAATGTGGATGATTCGTTTAGGATTGATAGCAAACCCTAAGTCATCCTGAGCATTCGAGGTTAAAGGGATGAATCATGTGATAATCATATGCCGAGATTCTTGAATATTGCTTTATAAATATTCGATCTATCTGAACATGGGAAACCATTGCTAGATGGTAACTTCGATTAGTATAGAAAATAGTTTCTATGCTATCGACTTAGTATTCGAACCTATGGAGTCACGCACTTAGTCATGCAATATAGAAAAAAAAAGATTTATAATCTAATTATTCAATTTAAAAATACTTGACTTAATTGAACAAATAGATTAGCTTAATTGAGAATTGAGTTAGAGGTCATATGGGATTAAACTGTTGACAATGTCTAGCTAGCATTGGACATGAGGTGCAGGTTTAATTTTGAGGATAATTATGATCAAATCTTTGATCCAAATGATTCACGAGAAAATGAATTCAAGTACTAATTATTTTAGATTAGATCTAATTTAATTAAACTTGATTTAATTGGGCTTAATCAGGTTGAAAATCCAAGTAAGACTTGGGCCTCAATCCTAATTAAATTAGGATCAGTAATCTATTCAAAATTGGTTTGAATATTGTTCAAATTGGATTTGAATCAGACCTAAATTGAATTAGATCTTTAGAGATCCAATTAACTGGGACTCTCTCTCTTCATGGCCAACCAAGAGAAGGAGGGGGCATGGGATTTTGCACCCCTCCTCTTGTGTGTGCATGTGAGGAAGAGAGGGGTGCCACAAAGTGGCGCCAATACTTCTCCATGAAGTATTCTCTCTTGGATATGGTTAGGATTAGGAATCCTATCTAAACTAGAATTTGATCTCTTATTTGGGCATCACATATAAATAGGGAGGGAACCCCATGCCGCCACACATATTGATGATTCCTTTGCTCTTGGTTTTGTGTGACAAAAAGAGAGAACTAAAGAGGGTGGGTGACAAGAAGAAGAGTTTTTCTTCTTCTCTTCAGGTGTGGAGAGATCTTGTTCTTGTTCTTTGGCATGAGGATATCTCAAAGAAGATCTAGAAAAGGAGTTTTTAGATTTAGTTCTTTCTCTTTGATCCTTTTAGAAAGGTGTGACATCCAAATTCTCATTCCTCTTTCCTATGGTGCTTGGGGTGCACACGAAGTAGAGGGCCTGTACTTTCAAGCCTAGCAAGGCTTTTGATTTAAGAAATCCCAGTATCCGCTATGCATCATAGGTATTTTGATGTTTAATATTTTGTTTTAAACATGAATCTATTCACCTGATCCCTGGGCATTCGGTTCTGAACTAGATTTTTTTCTTACACAAATGTCTCTGTAGAGAAGGTTTAGCTCGATCAAAGAACTCCATATGGAGTTGGAAAGAAGATCACGCCAAGCCAATGAAAGTAATTGTTGCATGAATATATAGCAATCATAGCTCTTTAGCCCATAGGTCTGCAATCTTTGACTTTGATGTACCGAGCTAGATTATTTGCATAGCCATCTGAAAATTTAAGATTTTTACATAATTCACAAACATCCTTCAACTGCTTTCTTGTTATGATATAAGATGCTTATGGCTTCAAAAAAATTTTAGATGATACCTCAACCAGCTCTAATAGAGGATGCTTGCATATGTTCTTCATATTTGCTCGAGCCTTGGAATTGTCATTCATCTTGTCCTTGACATCCATAATAGTATTGAAAATATTATCAAATACATTCTTCTCGATATGCATGATATCAAGATTATGATGGATCAAATTGGTGGACTAGTACGATAATTTCTAGAAGATACTTTGTTTCACCTAGTTATGAGTTCTTCCAAATTTCTGAGGCTTCTGCTTGTCAAATTCAATGCTAAATGGGACTTCATCCAATTGGGATACCTTTTGAAATAATTCCATGCCATTGAGGCATTGGGGTGCATGGTCCTTTTCTATCTTGTTCCTCTTCAAATTATTCTGCTGCTTTCGAAAAGAATGATGCTCGGGAAGAAATTAATGATGACAATCGAACCAGTAAGACTTACGACAATACTCAAGCTAAAATGATTTTGTATTCTCTATGTAATAGGGACATGCCAGCTTTCCATGAGTGCTCTATCTTGATAGCATCCCATAAATAGGAAAATTGCTAATGGTCCACATCAATGCAGCCTTCATTACAAAATTTTACTTCTTCGATGCATTAAAAGTACGAATGCCATTGGACCATAACAATTTTAGCTCATCAACAAGAGGCCTTAGATATACATCAATGCTTTTACCAGGATATCATGGTCTAGGTATAAGTAATGTAAGAAAGATGTTATGTTCTTTTATGCATATCCCAAGTAGTAGATTGTATGGAGTAATAAAGACTGGCCAACATGAATAAGAGGCTGTTGCATGATCGAATGATGTAAAGCCATCTGTAGATAGATCTAGCCAAACATTGCATGATTCTTAAGCAAATAAAGGATGACAAGCATCAAATTGCTTCTATACCTTACTGTTTGATGGATGACACATCATATCGGGATGCTTGCATGATCCTTCTTTGTGCCATCTCATCTGCCTGACAATACTCTTAGACAAATAGAGCCTTTAAAGTCTAAGAGTGAGAGGAAGGTATTAAAGAATCTTATATGATGTCCTTTTGATTCCTACCCTCTTACCTTGGCTTAAATCGGCTTACACTGCATACGTCATATGAGCTCTTCTATTGGTCCTATTTATAGAAAAGCATGCAACTAATATGGCATACATCTATTTTTTCATATCCCATGCCCAACCCTTTCATCATTTTCTTCGAAGCATAGAAGCTTTCAACAACCTTCTTATCCTTCGGTAGCATTATTTTTATTATTGCTACCATTCTATCATAATAATTGACCATCATATTAAACTCGGCTTTCAAGTTCAACAACTTTGACACAACCGATAGTACAGTGTATATTTCACATCCTAGCTATAGTGGTTCATCAGCATCTTTCAGCGTACAATAGAAATTGCCATTGCTAACTTCTGAATTATCTTTCACATTTTAGTTTAAATTTAGGACAAGCCACATTCATAACCATGTCCACCATTCTATCTGTGTTCATATCCTACTCGATTCTAATCCTTGCAACTTTCTTCCATGTCTCTCCATACAAGTATCAATACTTATAGTTGGATATAAATCCACTCTTATATAAATAGATAGTAATTATATCTCTATCAAATATTTCTCTATTACCACATCTATCATAAGGGCAACGAGCCCATCCTTGATGTAAGAGTGCCGTATTTTTAAAAATAAAATTATAAAAGTACTCTACACCCTCCCTATATTTAGCAAAAATCTCTCTATCTACTACTCGACGGTCCATCCAACTACAGTCCATGGCAGACTATCTAAGAATTCTGCATATACATAAATATAGGACAATTGCTAAATACTATTTTATCATTCAAAATGGCTTACATAGTAAATTAATGCATCCTATCATCAACTAATAGGTAAAGATAGATCCTATCCCATTTAGAAAATGCATTAATTCTATTGATTCATTACAGTAATCAAATAATACGCAACAGAAGTCAAAAAAAATTTTAGCAGCATTTTCGCTTAGTTCTCCTATATAGGGAGAATAAAAAAAATGTTATCCAAATTTTTTTTCGAACCCTTAACATATCATTTGATTACTGTAATGACATACAGAATTACTTGTATTTAATAAACTATCCATAGTGGACAATCAATTGATCAATATATATAATTTTTTACCTATACAAAAATAAATAAATATACAGATACATTAGAATATGTACATCAATCAACTGACAGGTCTATCATTTTATAAATATAATTTTTATTAAAATTAATATATAATTAATGCTGTCTAATACTTTCCATCAGGTTGAGCATATAGGCATGCGAGGCTAGATGCCTTAGATGCCAGCTATGATTCGAGGTTTGGGCATGCAGGGCATGCTCCAGCCCCATGTTTGCAATGCTGCTCGGCACATTCTCTCGATCCGAGCACTCTGCATGTCGAGATCCAAATTCTATGCATCTAATTAATTAATTAATTATCTAATTAAATTTTTATGATGGCACTAGTCGTCGCTAATGTTGTCACTAATACTAGACAATATTAGCCGATGCTAATGCTGTTGCTACTACTATTACTCACAATGGTAGGGATGGGGCTGCAGGATCTGGGCTGCGAGCTGAATGCAGTGGGGTAGGGGCCACACGATTAGGCTGGCAAGGATGGGGCCACGAGGAGGCCAGCGGGACAGGGGTGGTAGGCTTTGGGACTACGGTGTAGGAGGCATCGATGGGGTCAGGGTGGTCATGGGAGAGGCTACACTAGGGTGGCAGGCTCGGGGTCGTGGCGTAGGAGGCGTGTGTGGATCGGAGGGTCATGGGAGAGGTGGGGCTGGAGTGGCTGGCTCGGGGCCACAGTGCAGGAGGCATTGACAAGGTCGGAATGATCGTGGGCGAGGTGGGGCCACAGCAGCCACGGGCAAGGCGAGATAGCCATAGAGGAGTGCAGGCGAGCTCGGGCGAGGAGGGGTCGAGGTGGCGGGCTCGGGGCTGCAGCATAAGAGATGCCGGTAGGATTGAGACACCAAGAAGAAGGACACACGGGAAGTAGGAAATACTGGAAAGGATGCATGGGGAGTAGAGAAGGTGCGGATATTATTTTTTCACTCAAAATTTTTCTCAACGATGGGGTTAGGGAGGAGTTATGGGTGGACTATTACCATCGATAAGTTTACCATTGATAATATGGTTAGCAAAACCATATTTTCTTTGCTAGAATATTAGCGACGATAGTTTTTGTCGCTAATAATATTAATTTTTTAAAATATTAAATTTTAATATTAATTTTTTAAAAATTTTTAATCATTACTAATGGCAAGCATACTGTCGATAATATAGTTAGAAAAAATATATTTTCTATTAGTGATAGCAGTTCTAATCGCTAATACCAATAAGTTGTCGTTAATAATATTAATTTTATTTTAAATATTCAATTTTAATATTAATTTTTTTAAAAAAAATTTAAAATAATTTTTTTGAAAATTATTAGCAATGATAGGAATTCCATTGCTAAAGCCATCACTAATAATTATATTTTTAAAATTATATTTTAATATTATTTTTTTCTCCTAGATCATTTTTTGGATAGTTAAAAATCAAAATTAAATTTTATTAAATTTTTAGACTTAATTAATTTATGGATCAAGTTTTAATTAATTTAAATTAGATTTAACTTAATTTAAGGCTAATTAGATTTTAATATTTCAAGTAGGACTTGAATTTAAAATCTAATTGAATTAGGTTTAACAGAATTTCAAATTAGATTCGAATCGATTCGAATTGGATTCGAATTGAACCTAAATTAAAAATTATTTTTTTAATTAATTTAAATTAAATTAAATTTAATTAAACTAAACTTAATTTAAGGATAATTAAATTTTATAATTTAATTAAAACTTAGATTTAAAGTTTAATTGAATTAGGTTTGATAGAATTTTGAATTGGATTCAAATTGGATTCGAATTGGATTTATATCGAACCTGAATTAAAAAAATATTTTATCTTAATTAATTTATATTAAATTAAATTTAATTAAACTTGACTTAATTTGAAGGTAATTGAGTTTTACTATCTAAGTAGGACTTGGATTCAAAGTCTAATTGAATTAGGATTGATAGATTTTCAAATTAGATTTGAATTGAGTCTAAATTAAAAATTATTTTTTCTTAATTAATTTTAATTTAATTTAATTTAATTAATCTTAACTTAATTTAATACTACTTAGATTTTATAATTCATGTAGGACTTAAATTCAAAGCTTAATTGAATTAAATTTGACAAAATTTTGAATTGGATTTGAATCGGGTTTGCATTGGATTCGAATGTAATAATGGATTAAGTTCTAATTGATTTAAATTAGATTTAATTTAAGTTGGCTTGACTTAATTTGAGTCTAATTAAATTTTATAATCCAAGTAGGACTTGAATTCAAAGTCTAATTGAATTAGATTTGATAGAATTTTGAATTAGATTCGAATTGAACCTAAATTAAAAATTAATTTTTTTAATTAATTTAAATTAGATAAAATTTAATTAGACTTGACTTAGTTTGAAGGAATTAAATTTTACTAAGTAAGATGTGGATCAAAAATCTAACTGAATTAGGATTGATAAGATTTCGAATTAGATTCGAATCGAGTTCAAATTGAATTTAAATTGAACCCAAATTGAAAACCAATTTATCCTAATTGATTTAAATCAAATTTAATTAATCTTAACTTAATTTGAGGCTAATTAGATTTTATAATCTAAGTAGGACTTGAATTCAAAGCCTAATTAAATTAGATTTGGCAGGATTTCAAATTAGATTCGAATCAGATTCGAATTGGATTTGAATTGGACTTGAGTTATATTCTGGATTATTAGTGATGGAAAGAGGCTATCGCTAATTCTATCATTAATAATATTTTTAAATAATTTTTTAATTATAAAAAATTATTAGCGATGGTAGAATTTTTGTCGCTAATAGACAAATTTGCATCACTAATATCTATTTTATGTTTAAATATTATAAAAAATAAAAAATCTAAATAATTTTAGCGATGACTTACACCATCGCTAATAATTAAGTAGCCATCGCTAATAGTTTATTATTAGTGATGGCAAGATTTTCATCGCTAATAATCCTAATTTGCCATTACTAATATTTTTTTTAATATTTAAATATTAAAAAAATACTTTTAGAGATGACATTTGCCATCATTAATAATGTATTTTTTTATCGCTAATAGTATTAGCGATAATAGTTTTTTTTTCATCAGTATTGTGGTGGCAAAAAGATATTATTAGCGATGAAAATTTTTTCTATTGCTAATACTATCGCTAATATTTAAAATTTTTGTAGTATCACGGATACTCCAATGAATTCACATAATCTCAAAAATTTTTCTTTCAAAATCTAATATCAAAATTATACTTTTATCAATTTTTAACCATGATTATTTTTAAGATAAAAATTTTAAATTCTCATAGATTGGCTATGCAATAGCACCCGACATCCGGTCGGTTAAATCTAATGCATCAAATCGATCAACTATAAATCAAGGATCAAAATAGAATACTAAGATGAAATTGATAATAAAATCTCATGATGCTTGATCCGATCAGAATGGGAACTAACAAACTATTCGATAGTCAACGATCCATATCCCTCACCATGATTTATTAAGGCTATTAGAGGATCTTTCTAAGATCCAGAAAACTCTAGAAGAGAAACACCATGTAGAGAGAAACTTATAAAAAGAGAAAGTGAGATTTTTCTATAGAGAAAGTACAAAAATAATTGGGCTTTCTAGAGAGAGAAAGTAGGAATTCAAACTGAAAGGAGAGAGGAAAGAGAAAAAACTCTCTCTCTTCTTTTCTTTTCTTTCTTTTTTCTTTCTTTTCTTTTTCTTTTTTTCTTTTCTTTTTTCTTCTTCTTTCTTGCTTCCCCTGGGCTCTTTGACAAAATAGGGGACCCGTTGGGTCTCCATTTGATTCCCCAAATCAGAGGCTATGGATGGCGTGGTTGGCTGGCGATAGTTGGGGTTGCAATGATGCAGCTCAAGACTTCTACATCAATGATCGGCGGTGACCACCGACACCAAAAAACCACAAAAAAGGGATAGAATCAAGAAAGAAAAATAGGAGATTTCAAAACAAATTTTCTCTGATGAAACCATCAACCGACAGCGATGTCTATCATGGTGGGAAAGAAGGAAAAAGAGGGAAGGAGGAATATGGCTTACCTTGGGCTCCAGTTGGCTTTCCAAGCCAATTTTCGATGGGCATAGTGAGAGGTTGTGATGGATTCGAACGAGAAGAGTGCTTCTCCAGCGATGATCCAATGGCTGATGTTGAGAGATTTCATAAGGAACTCCATCCCTTTAAATAGAGAGGAAGGGAGGGGGAGTTTAACTCCTCTCGGCGTCGGATTCCTACTTCGATTAGGAGTTGGTCGAAATAGAAGACTCCTATGGGAGTCTTCTTTATTTTCTATTTTATTTTTTTTGCTTGCTTTAAAATTAATGCAATTATTTGTTAATTATTTTTTATACTAGGTTAAAGGTTGGGTATTACAACAATAACAAACAACATCACCATAAGGACATGGAGAGCAGTAGAAGCAATATTATAGAATTTGAGAAGCTAGCTCTATTGGCTTTGAAAGGGACTACAAAACCATTGGAAGCTGAAAATTGGCTTATAGAGATGGAGAAAATATTTACTATTAAGAGATACCATGATGATGAAAAGAATATTTATGCATCTTATATATTGCAAGGTGGGGCATTCAATTGGTGGTAAAGACTGGAGTATAAATATGAATAAGATAAGAAACAACTCACTTGAGAAAGATTCGA
This sequence comes from Cocos nucifera, assembly GCA_006176705.1. NCBI lineage: Eukaryota > Viridiplantae > Streptophyta > Magnoliopsida > Arecales > Arecaceae > Cocos > Cocos nucifera. The sequence goes on from QRFJ01000300.1 coordinate 489,399, forward strand.
AAGAGCATTTTATAACTAGTATTTTTCTTGGAGTATTGTAAGAACTCAAGAAGAGCAAGAATTTATTTATCTGAAATAAAAGAATGTGAAAATGTGAATATGTAGCTAACTTTATGGAGTTTGCCAAATTTGTTCTGAGATTGGTCGAGGATGAGCATGATCAATTTGAGATGGTGCTAAGGATAGAAATTAGAAAGCAAGTTGTGCTATATGAATTAACTATTTATGTGGATGTGGTAAATAAATCATTGATAATTGAGAGGGAAGTCAATAAGAAATGTGTAGAAAGGGAAAGAAATCAAAAGAAGGAAAATTGATCAAACAAATCTCAAGGAAAAGGTAATAAAAACACTAGAAATGCAAACAAGAGATTAGCCAGTGATGACTTTGAGTTGTCTAATAAATGTTTCAGATGTGGTAGAGCTCATAGTAAAAGGATTATCTCCAGAAAACTAGTGCATGCTTTGATTGTGATCAAAAGGGTCACAAAATAGCTGAATGCTCAAAAAGAATAGAAAGTTGGTCTATTCCGATAGTTGAACAAAATAAGGATGGAAACTAAAAATCCTAGATCAAAGGAAGAGTTTATATTTTTACATGGTAAGATGCACAAGTTTCTGATGTAATAGTAAAAGATCTTGAGAAAAATTCTTAGGATTAATTTAATTAGTTGGTTTATTTCACTTGCAAGGTAAATAATTGTTGGGAAAAAAATAACCCCCATTGAAGTCCTTGGCCAAAGTTCTTAGCCGCTGACCTTCCTTCCATTGGAATTCATCGATCCCCTCAGCAATAAGATCATGCCACAGAACCTCTAAACAACACATAGAAATCCGACGGCATGATCTTGAATAGTGAAGTAGAACTATTGTTATGCTAATCTTGCCTTCTGATTAAAAATGAATAACAAGTTCAGGGCCCGATCGTGCTCCTTCTGGATGAACTCCTCTAGTGCACTCTTTTCGGATGGACTCCTCTAGCTACACTCCTTTCGAATGAACTCCTCCAGTCGTGCTCCTTTCGGATGGATTCTTCCAGTATACTCCTTCTAGATGAACTTCTCCAATCGCTCTCCTTCTGAACAGACTCCTCCAGTCATGCTCCTTCTGGACGAACTCCTCTAATCACGCTCTTTTTGGACGAACTTCTCCAGTAGTGCTCCTTCCAGTCGAATTCTTTCTGGGTGAACTTCTCCAGTAGCGCTCCTTCCGATAGTGCACCTTCCAATCATGGACCTACTTAATCCCTACCATGCTTATTGACGGAAGCCATCTAAGAAAATCTCATCAAATCGCTGATACATAACAACTACTCCACGAATGATGGAAAGTAGAGCTTCAGATCTCAATTTAAGGGACACCTACTCGCACACGGCCCAAGAAGCTTTCGAACTTCTTAAAGCCACCAGACATTGCCTCCAATGAATTTTGACCAGTCATACGTCTACTACATACATCAAAGTCTCCGATCTATGTTTGAACTTAGAGAAATTTTTACTGCCTACAAGTCGCAACAAACAATAACTCATCATCGTAACAAACTCCACATGGCCTGAATGATCCACTGCCAGATAGTTACGGCTGTCACCATTAGTTTGTTACATGCTCTATCTATAAAAGGATCCTTCAGATACATTTTTTTCTAAGCTCTCTTCTTCCACTCATCACTTTGCTTTTTTATTTCTTGAGCACTCCATTTCAGTTGGTCAGAGAATTGACTTGAGCATCGGAGGATCTTGCTAAAGCCATCCACCTCTGATTTGGACTTTATTTTGCAGGTTCTGTTGGTGGCTTCACCTTCCCAACTCCAGCTACCTCCGACGTCTTCATAGATTTTCGCACCAATATGATTGGTACTAGAGGAAGGGACTCTAAGCCTTTGTTCTGAAAGGAGTACCCAATCGATCTTATCTGCCTTTTTTTCTTTCCTAATCTCTTGAATCCATTTTTGTTTAGTCTCCTTTTGTTCTAGAAATATCTCCGAAGAAGATAACCACCTGATGATCCACTGCCTCCGCCACCAGATTTGAGCCAGACTCATCTGTCCCAATATAATCACCGGCACCTCAACCTCCTCCACTTGCAGCTGTGGTAGATTCGGAGCAGTTCAACCTATTGATGTAGTAGGTTTGAGACCTCACCAAAATGGTGTAGGTCATGCAGCAGCTCAGCTAGAGAACCCCCAGCCAGAGCTTCAAGAACCACCACCAAGAAGGATAACCTAGGTCTGTAGACCCGTTACCCCCGGAAAGGAAAAGCAAAGAGCAGGGAGCCTCTGCTCCGATCATGATTCTTGATCTTCCTAATCTATAGTTGATGGCCCTCTAAGATTCATGATCGAGATGATACTCTCGATCAGAAGCTTCAAGACATGAACCGATGGATTGAGGAGCTCTATCATGCTGTCCCGACCTGCCATGATGACATCTACACCGATTCTCCTTTTCTGCTAAGATCATGTAGAAGCCCATCCCGCCGAACTTCAAGCTCCCCCAGTTCAAGAGTTGCGATGGGATCAGTCTGTAGCCATGACCGCACTGAAAGGTGGTCTTCAGAAGAATGATCTTCTTTCCTTTTTGAAAAGAAAGTATCCTAAAAATTTTGCCGACATATTGGCTTGGGTCAAAGGTTATGCTCGGACGAAGGATGCCTTCAAATTGAAGGACGACAAGGCCATCAAAGAGCGACAGGTAGATGAATCCAACAAGCCCACACCTAAAAGTAAGCTGAGTGAAGCTCAACCATACTCTCAAACTCCTTCCGAGTGCAAACGAATCCGAACTCCTTGAGCTCATCGACAGAAAAGTCTAGATCGAAGGACCTGACAAAACTTCTCTTTCAAAAGATTTAACAACTATGCTCCCTTGAATGCCTCAAAGACCCAAGTGCTTATGGAGATAAGGAAGCAATTGCCAGGGTCGGAGAGGATGCAAACTCATCCGACCAAGCGCAGTCCTAATAAGTACTATCTCTACCATTATGATCATGGTCACGATACTAAAGAGTGCATCCAGCTTCAGGACAAGATCGAAGCACTAATTAGAAGAGATTGATTGGATCGATTTATCCAGCACCAACCAAAGAGAAGAGAAGATCGTCCAAGAGCCCTTCCATGGCTTGAACCATCTCAATGGGATGAGCCGCCAGGAGATCGGCCTCCCTTAAGAATTATTAACACCATAATTGGAGGACATCAATGGGGGGAGGCTGGTGAGTTAGCAGAACTAGTAAAGAAATAGCGGATTAAAGAATCCATCTTTTTTATGGAAGAAGATGCCCAGAGAGTTCAGCTTTCGCATAATGACGTGGTTGTAGTCACTTTAAATATTCCTGATTATGATGTATGCCGCATTTTAATTAATAATGGAAGCTCTGCTAACATCTTATTTTATAATGTTTTTTCTAAAATGTCTACACCAAATAGTAGAATGGGATTGATGAATTCTCTATTAGTAGGATTCATAGGTGATGCAGTGCCAGTGAAAGAAATAATAACATTGCCTATGGTAGCAGGCCGATACCCAAAGCAATTTGAAGCTCAAGTTGATTTTTTAGTGGTAAAAGTCTCTTCTGCCTATAATGTGATCCTTGGCCGACTTAGTTTGAATGCACTCCAAGCCATGATTTTGACCTACCATCTAAAAATGAAGTTTCCAATGAAGCATGGAGTCAGAAAGGTCAGAGAAGATCAAGCACTAGCTCGGCACTGCTACAATACTGCCTTACAGGGGGAAGGCTGGCAGACCCTTGTCCGGTGGATGGGCTTGATGCCTGTGATGATTTATCTAAAGAAAGAGGAGAACCCATCGATGATCTTGTAGAAATCTTTTTGAATGATGAGAATAAAAAACATACTATAAAGATCGGCTTGAATTTGAAAGGAGAAGTCAGAAAGTAGCTCATCACATTCTTGCAAAAAAATATTATTGGGGATAAACCCTGCTCCTACCGAACTTTAGATCGGCACTTGATCGAGAAGGATTTTTGATCGTGGAAGAGCTTTAACCGTGGCTTCACTTATTCTTAGGTTAACCGACCTTTAGTATGCCTACTGATCTTTAGGACTATTTGGATGAACTTCCTCTGGACCTCTCCTCCAGATGGACTTCTCTTTCAGTTGAACTTCCTCCAGACTTTTCCTCCAAACGGACTTCTCCTTCAGTTGAGCTTCCTTCAGACTTCTCCTTCAGAGGAACTTCCTCCGAACTTCTCCTCTAGACAAACTTCCTTTGGACTTCTCTTCCAAACGAACTCCTCCTTCAGTCGAACTTCCTCTGAACTTCTCCTCCAGACAAACTTTCTCTGGATTTTTTCTTCAGTTGAACTTCCTTCAGACTTCTCCTCCAGACGAACTTCCTCCAGACTTCTTCTCCAGATGGACTTCTCTAGACGAACTTCCTTTGGACTTCTCCTCTTGATGAACTTCTTTCGGACTTCTCCTTCAATCAAACTTTCTCTAGACTTCTCCTCCAAATAGACTTCTCCTCCAAACGAACTTCCTCCAGACTTCTCCTTCGGTCGAACTTCCTCTGAACTTCTCCTTCGATCAAATTCCTTTGAACTTCTCCACTAGACAAACTTCCTCCGAACTTCTTCTCCAGACAGACTTCTTCTTCAGTCGAGCTTCCTTTGAACTTCTCCTCCAGATAGACTTCTTCATTAAACGAGCTTCCTCTGAATTTCTTCCAGTTGTCTGAAGGGCTTCTCCCAGTCGAACCTTTCTCATTATTGATAGCGGTTCAGTCTGAACTTCAATAATAAATTTCAATCGTCTGTATGTCACGATAATGGATGCATCATGACAACAGACACTATCCTTTGTAACAAATTCTACATGGCCTAAACGGTCCACTACTCAGTAGTTGTGGCTGTCACCATCAGTTTATTACAGACTCCGTCTATAAAAGGAATCCTCCAGACATGTTTTCTTCAATCTCTCTCCTCCATCTCGAAACTCTGCTACCTTTTCTATTAAGCATTTCATTTTTGTTGATCGAAAGAGCTGACTTGACCATCGAAGGATCCTGCCGGAGCCACCCCTCCTCCGATTTGGACTTTTTTTGTAGGTCCCGACGGTAACCTCGACTTCTCCAGCTCCAGTCAGTTCCAACATCAATCAAATTTTGCACCAATAAAATTAGTGCTAGAGGAAGGATCCTCTTTCTTTTAAGATTTTCTTATTCTTAAAGGAGCGCTCAGTAGAGATCTCTCTTCTTCTCCCTTGGAGTCCTTCTTTTCTAGTCGATCTCATGAGGATGCCTTCCCGAAAGGCCTCAACTCGATGGTCAACCACTTCTATGGCCATATCTCATCCAGATCTGTCCGTCCCTATCTCATCCTCGATATCTCAAGCTCCATCGACAGCAATGGTGGATGCAGAGCAATTCAATCTGCTGGTTCAGCAGGTTAAAGGCCTTACCGAAGCAGTGCAGGCCATGTAGCAACAACAACCTCTGATGCTTGCCCAGTCAGAGTGGGCTACACCAGAACCCCAGGATCTGATATGGGGACGACCAACTTTGGCGAGTCAGTCGGTAACCTCCAAAAAAGAGAAGCAGAGAATAGAGAGCCCCTGCTCCGATCATGATTCAACCCCTGAGGGGACCTTGCCTTCATTTAGCCAGAAGACTTTGGAGATCCATGACCATGAGGATCTCCTGGATTGAAAACTTAAGAAATGAACCATCGGATTGAGAAACTCCACCATGCTCTTTTCTGTCACGATAATGATATCTGCACTAACCCTTCTTTTTTCTAAAAAATTATACAGGAATCCATCCCATCGAACTTCAAACTTTCTCAGTGCGAGAGCTACGATGGGACTACAGATCCGGTCGATCATCTAGAGGTCTTTCGGATAATGATGCTGCTCCATGGCATGTCCGACGCCATCCTTGAAGGGAAATCCTGATTTTTCGATCCAGGTTCGTTCAGATCTGATCAGATCAAGAGATATATTTTAAAAATTTTTTCTTTGATCCATATCAGATCTAGAATATTTTAGATCTGATTAATATTATTTTAATAAATAAAATAAATAAGAATAAATTAAATCAAATTTAATTTACCTGATTTGGGTAATCCTATTATCCTGTAGATGATCCTGATTGCAGCGGAAGGTTCTGGATCTTAGCCACGCAAGCGCCTGGCCTCTACCGGTATCCACTCGGGTTGGATCTGGAGATCCTCTTCTTCTCTATCACACCTCCAAAAATCAGATCTGGATCTGATCTGGAGGATCTTCAAAACTCTTTTGAAGATCTGCAGTCGTCCTTTTGCAGCAGCGCAGCCTTCTTGCTTTTGATCGCCTTTCTCTTGATCTGAATCGCACCAACAAAAATCCAAAACTCCTTTTGGACGTGGAGAGCAAGGGGAGAAGAGAGTATGGCATGGAGAAGGAGGGGAGAGGCAGCCTTGGGGCGTATGGAAACTCTTAGCTTCAATCTCATTAATTAGGGTTGGGCGCAGGGTCTTATTTATAGACTAAGCTTGTGATCCAACTCCTCTTCCTCTCAACCAATCACAACCCTTTGTGAAATCAGATCTAAATCTGATTGGTTGAAATAAGAGACCCCTGGATTCCTCCTTAGAGGGCGCCTAAGACCAGTCAAACTGGATTCTTAGTAGAACTCTAATTGGAATCCAAAAGGGAGGTGGAGTCCTTGTCCAACAAGGACTCCTAGGCGCCTCCTAACTTGGGCTCACGCCACCCTTGGCGTGCGCCCTTCTCCTTGCCAGGTTCTGGCAGGGGGACAGGCCCCCACCAGCTCTCCAATAGGTGCATGACATCTCCAATAGGTGCATGACATGTGGTCAAAAGTCAAAGTGGTCAATGGTCAACGTTTGACCAGTCAAAGGTAGACTTTTGACCAAAGTCAAAGAACAAGAAATGGCAGGTGACCAAAAATGGCAGGTAATGTCTTACAAATAAGACAACCTATTCTGACTTGGACAACCTCCAGTCAGACCATATGAAGGCCTCTGATTGAGCACAAACTCCTTTGGCTCAGTCAGGACAACTTATTTATGATAGTAAAAGAAGAACGTTAGGTTCAATCGAGTGCTAGCACGATTTCCTTGAACCTAATTGAATCTCATTCAGATCAATTGAACTAGATCAGTTCAATTGATGATCACCAGATTCAAACCCTTGTTTGTGTGACCCAGTTAGGTTCAGTTCTGTATGGTAATGGGATATGTCATGATCTCTATCATCGACATCATCGAAACTCCTTTCGATGGATCAGAACTCTTCTGATTCGAACAGCTAGAATGATCGATCATCTAAATCATTCTAATTGCTCCCAAAATCCACCAGTGACACCTAGCAGTATATGGTGGCAACCCATCAGAGCTGAATGCGAACCTCTTGGTGCAGCTACCTGTGTGATTCAAGTTCTTCTATCTTGAGCCCCGATCAGATTAGGGTTAAGGTGAACTCGTCAAACCCTAGTCTCTGTCATATGATGTAATCATTCGATTCGAGTCCAATGTGAAAATCTAAATAGAAACTCTTTCTATTATTTCACTCTACCATGGCCATGGGCTTTCTGGACTTGATTCTCATGATCATCATAGGGCTGCTCCTCTACCACCGAGGTAGATAGATTCCATCTTGATGCAATCCAGTTCCTACAATGAACATGCTATAGCCAACATACACCTCAGGGTTCCATATGGCTAGGAGACCGAGTAATGGTGTAGTCAAACTATAACACCCTCAAGGTGAACTGCCGATGCATCTCAGGTCAAAGAACCAGACACACTACTGCAGCATCGAGTCAGTCATTGACGAGAAGGTAGACTCCCTAATGACTACTCGAGGTGGTCACGCTCAGTGCCCTCGTTCTCTAACGAGTACCTGTACTCTCGCTCCGGTGTCTCCACACCGTAGACTCAAGACTCATCTACTAAAGAGAAGCGATTGTACACCAACCTTCCGGATCAATCACCATCCTCGTGATGATCCTATGGTCGGGAGCATTTTATGAGTTAATAATGATTATTCATGTCTTAAATTTTCAACTCTTGAAAATATGAATTATCATTACCATTAACTCAAAGGATGTATCACAGACACTAAATACACATATGTGATAGAAAATAACCCATTTTATTGAATTATAGTCAAAATTACAATTTTGCCCCTAGAAGTGTATTACAAGTGTCAGCCAATTCTGGCTTCTAGGGCACATATATCTAACAATCTCCCACTTGTCCTAAAGCCAATTGGCTACAAGTCTAAGTCCCATCTTCTCAAGGTGGGCTTCGATCTTCTGCTGGCCCAACGGCTTTGTAAGTGGGTCTGCCACATTATCTGTGGAGTTGACTCTCTTGACCTCGAACGTAACCCTTTCTCAAGGTAATCGCGGATGAGATGGTATCTTGGACCGTTTGCTATGGAACTCTTCATTACAGCAGCAAACTTCTTGTACAGAATGCAGCCTCTGATGCAGCTGCTTCCATGGTGGAATCTGCTATCACAAACTCTTCCAGCTGACTGCCAGATGTCGACTTTCGATCATCTATATCGGACATGAAGTCCGAGTCTGTGTATCCCTGGACTTGGAGTTCTCCATTACCAAAGACCAACATCATATCCTTAGTTCTTCTCAAGTACTTAAGGATACATTTCACAGAAGTCCAGTGTTCTTCACCTGGATTTGACTGATATCTGCTTGTGACACTCACAGCATGGGCTATATCAGGTCGTGTACATAGCATGGCATACATGAGGCTCCCTATTGCAGAAGCATAAGGGATCTTGCTCATGCGTTCTATTTCCTCAGGTGTGCTGGGGCACATCTTCTTGGAAAGATGAATACCATGTCTGAAGGGTATTAATCCCCTCTTAGAGTTTTCCATACTAAACCTCTTTAGTACTTCCTCTATGTACATCTTCTGTGAAAGTCCTAGCATCCTATTCGGTCTATCCCTATAGACCTTAATTCCTAGAATAAAGGATGCTTCACCTAGGTCTTTCATGGAGAATTCCTTGGACAACCACATCTTGACTGATGTCAACATGGGAATATCATTCCCAATAAGGAGGATGTCATCCACGTACAATACGAGGAAGACAACAGCGCTCCCACTGACCCTTTTGAAAACACATGGTTCCTCTTCATTTTTGATGAAACCAAACTTTTTGATCACATCATTGAAACGAGTGTTCCAGCTCCGAGATGCTTGCTTAAGTCCATATATGGACCTTTGCAGCTTGCAAACCTTGTGATCAGTATCACTGGATGTGAAACCTAGCGGCTGTTCCATATAGATATCTTCCTCAAGATATCCATTTAAGGAATGCCGTTTTCACGTCCATTTGCCATATTTCATAATCGAAATAGGCTGCAACAGGCAAGCAATGTGCGGATGGATTTTAGCATAGCTACTGGGGAAAAGGTATCCTGATAGTCAATGCCTTCGCGTTGACTATAACCTTTTGCCACTAGTCTAGCCTTGAATGTCTCCACATTCCCATCTGCACCAATCTTTCTCTTGAAGATCCATTTACACCCAATAGGTACTATACCTTCTGGTGGATCTACCAAGGTCCAGACTTGGTTTGAGTGCATCGAGTCAATTTCTGACTGCATTGCCTCTAGCCATTTCTCGGAGTCGATATCTGATATCGCCTCGTTGTAGGTTTTGGGATCATCACCATGAGCACCATTACCTATGAGGAACATTTCCTCTACATCCTCTGAAATAATACCTAAGTATCTTTCAGGGGGACGGAAACTCTTTCCGATCTACGAGGTGGAGGAGGTAGTGTTCTTATTGGCTCAACCTGATTTGGTTCCACTTGGTCCTTAGCTCGTTCTGCTTGTGAGACTTTCTCATCAAGCTTAATCTGCTTTCCAATGCCGCTATCTTGAATAAACTATTTTTCAAGAAAGATGGCATGTCGACTCACAATCACATTGTGGTCTTCTGGAATGTAGAAATAGTATCCTAATGACTCTTTAGGATATCCTATGAATCGAGCTCTAAAGGACCTAAACTCTAACTTGTCCGCTTGTTGTCTTTTGACATGAGCCGGACAACCCCAAATTCTGAGATGACTCAGACTTGGTTTCTTACCGTGCCATATCTCATACGGTGTGGTAGGAACGGTTTTAGAGGGAACCCTATTCAGTAGATAGAATTGAAGTTAACAATGAGTGTCCCCAAAGAAAATCAGGGAGGTCTGTGAAGCTCATCATGGATCGAACCATATCCAATAGAGTCCGATTTCTCCATTCTGAAACCCCGTTGAGTTGAGGTGTTCCTGGTGGAGTCCATTGAGAGACTATGCCATTTTCCTTAAGATAGTCTAGGAATTCCCGGCTAAGGTATTCACCTCCTCGATCTGATCGAAGAACCTTAATGGGTTTTCCAGTTTGTTTTTCTACTTCATGTCTGAATTCTTTGAACTTTTCAAAAGCTTCAGACTTGTGTCTCATAAGATACACATACCCATACCTAGACAGATCATCGGTAAAGGTAATGAAGTAGACAAAATTGCCTCTAGCCGGCACATCAAATGGGCCGCACACATCAGTATGTACTAGGGCAAGGAGATCTGTGGCCCTCTCCCCATGTCCAACAAAAGGGAGTTTAGTCATTTTGCCTTGAAGACAAGATTCACAAGTTGGATATGACTCAAAAGTCAATGGACTCAATAGCCCATTTTTCTCCAATTTGTTGAATCCTATCTTCTGCTATATGACCTAATCTCAGGTGCCATAGATATCTGTCGTTTGGACTATCCCTAGGTCGTTTGGCATTCACGTTTTGCTCGATAGTTAGAAACAGGTACATCAATATGTAGCTGATAAAGACCATTAATAAGGAAACCATTTGCAATTTTATTTCTTTCATAAAGAATGTTACAATGGTCCTTAAAGAAGGTGATCACATAACCTTCTTGTGCTAAGCATGAAACAGAAATCAAATTCCTGCTAGCTGCAGGCACATAATAACAGTCTTTCAAAACTAAGTCTAAACCAGATGGTAATCGAAGAGGGTATGTTCCCACGGCTACTGCAGCAACTCTTGCTCCATTACCGATGCGTAGGATCATGTCTCCATCCCTCAGCCTCCTGCTATCCTCAAGACCCTGCATAGAAGTGCACAGATGAGCACTAGAACCAGAGTCAAGCACCCAACTGGATGCAGAAGAAACCGTAAGGTTAGACTCAATAACGAGCATACCTCCAGAAGGACCTTCCTTCTTGTTCTTCAGGGTGGCCAGGTAAGTAGGGCAGTTCCGCTTCCAATGGCCGTCGCTGTTGCAATGGAAACACTTTCCTTTGCCATCGACCTTCTTCTTCGGCTTCTGCCTTCTTCTTCTTTGATCCTTCCACCTTTTGCTTTTTCACAGACTTCTTTTTCTTTCCATAAGACTTTCTTTTGGAAGAAGTCCGTTCCATAGCAAGAACTGAGCCTTTAGAACCTTTCATAGAAAGCTCAGCGGTAACCAGCATATTCATTAATTCGGCCAAGGAATTTTGAAGTTTATGCATGTGGTAATTCATGATGAATTGCCCATATGCATCAGTCAAGGATTGCAGAATAATATCGTTCTGCAGGTCCAAGTCCAACTTCACACCGAGCTTCTCAAGCTCTTCCATGTCCTTGATCATTGTCAGACAGTGATCTTGGACTGACTGCCCATCACGCATCTTAGCCTTAAAAAGTCATTTCGTGACTTGATATTTGGCTGCGCGACTCTGTTCACCAAACATCTCCTGCAGGTGAGCCAACATTTGGCGAGCAGTCCCGATATCTTCATGTTGGCGCTGGAGCTCATCAGACATCGAGCCCAACATGTAATATCTGGCCTTATTATCTTCGTCTAATCCATTTTTCCAGAGACGCTCTCTGTTCAACAGGATGGACGGGCTGGTAAGGTGGGAGGGTCCTGGTCCAAAACATGGGTTAACTTCTCTGAACCCAAAATAATTTTGTAGTTCCTGAGCCAATCTTTATAATTGGGTCCAGTCAGTCTATGTGTGTCCAGGATACGTGCCAATGGGTTGGACGCAGACATTTTTCCTGTAGAGAGTCAAAGATTCTAGTTAGATACTGTAATTTTGACTTGACCAATTTGTTTAGGGATTTTATTTTTAAACAAATTAGCTCCCACTATTTTCTCGGATCCCTACACTCCCTCTGTAGAGATGCAAAAATCTCCATGATTAATGATTTCTAGTGGGTGGTGCGGTCTCACCAACTGACTCATCACCTCACCTAACAGTTATTGGTGATGGGTTAGCCAATGAGTGAACAACTCTTGTTCAATGATTCTCTAATCATGGTGCACCCAAACTTGGTCTCTAATTCATGAATCTCACCGTATCCGAAATATTGATCCACTCCTTAGTTAAGTCAGACCCACCATTTGCATAGACTGGGTTCCTAATTGAGTCTCTCACCGTATCCAAAATATTGAGCCCAACTCATCCTCCAGCCCATAGCATCCAATGCCTAATAGACATGGTTGCATCTTCCCGGTGCAACTGAGCCACTGTATCCAGCCGAGAACAATCAACCCCGGGAAGGGCCCGCACATCTACAATGGTGGAAGACCTCAGACTTAATCTTTTCTTAGGGAGAATTGATTCAGGTCTCATTAAACTAGACTTGGCTTAGTCATAACAATTATGACTAACCTAGTGGCATGGGTTAGCTCGGATTATTGACCACCTCAGATCAGAACTGTGTCAACAGATATGGCCAGGTAAGTGAGACCGGTGGAAGGAATATGCCATTAACTCGTACAAGAATGCATTCAGGTCGAGTAGCTTCCAATTAAAAATCCAGTCGGTCGTATGTGCCAAACTTACCTTAGACACCAAATTGTTGAGTCAGAACCAATTGGGTTAGCCTACAATCCAGACTCTAACCTCTGAGCCTAATTAGGTCTTGCTTGATCGTGACTCGATCTTGACCCAGACTTAATCCTATTAGGCTGGTCAATTTAAGCATTGTTGATCCCATCTAACCAACTCTTGATTCGGTTTGATCAACCGCTTAGACCTAATTGAGCTACCCAAGCCCGAACCCAGTATTATGAATATGTCTTAGATCTGAAAATTCTCAATTTTAGACCTAATTAATATTCCATAAACTTAATTCTTAATTAAGTAGGGTTCATAAACAAAATATGCACAATAAATCCTAGGGTTTCAGGATCTAGGGTTTTGCAGAAAGTAAGTTTTGGGTTTCTGATTAAGGACGAACACGCAGCACCCCTACACATCATAAGAACACCCCATCGAATGGGAAGAGAGGGCCTTTAAACCCTTCTTCATTCTTATGACCGGACGGCCAAGAGGAACGCCTTAATCAGGAACATTCAATACTACAAAACAGTATCAGATCTATATCATATATCTCATATACAAAGTAGATCTAATCATGGCATATTTTGCATACATCTCATGTATCGAATCATGCATATTTTTAGATCTAAATTATCTCATAATAATCTAAAAATTAGATTTAAATTGATCTTATCAAAATAAATCCTAATCTAGACAACTATGTAGAACTATTCTACAACTAGTCTAGACATGCATCAATCACATCTCATATGATGTTTAAAATTAAATAATTTTATTTGCTATTTTTTAGATGTTATTATAACCATTATAATATCAAAAAATAGTAAATAAATAGATCTAAAATATGATTTAATCAAATTAAATTGAAAACATGCAAGACTATTCTATAGAACTATTCTATTCTAGAACTAGTCATGCATATCTTCTAATCTTAGATCCTAATCATTTAATTTTAATTTTTTCTGATTTCAGATCTGATCACATCTCATGTGACATCTAAAATCAATTATTTTTTAATTAAAATAAATTTAAAATTAGATCTAAATATTTTTAGAACCATGGCTCTGATACCAGTTGAAGGAAAATCCTGATTTTTCGGTCCAGGTTCGTTCAGATCTGATCAGATCAAGAGATATATTTCAAAAATTTTTTTCTTTGATCTATATCAGATCTGAGATATTTTAGATCTAATTCTTATTATTTTAATAAATAAAATAAATAAAGATAAATTAAATCAAATTTAATTTACCTGATTTGGGTAATCCTATTACCCTATTGATGATCCTGTATGCAGCGGAAGGTTCTGGATCTAGCTGGATTTCACTAGCGATGCTATGCTATTGAGCAGGAATTAAATACTAACTATGGCTGTATGGACAAATACCCTAATGAGCTAGAGCCGGCAGGTCAACTTTTTGATAGTAAAAGCTTCATCTGTTTATGTAATTCTCGGCCCGACTAGTCTTGAATCCACTTCGGGCAATGGTATCCCCCATTATCTAAAGATGAATTTCCAATAGCATGGATTGGGGGGTTAGGAAGATCAAGCTTTGGCAAAGCCATTGCTACTCCATCACCTTTACAAAAAGTGGGCCAATCCGACCTTTGGTCCAGTTGATGGGCTTGGATGTTCACGATTTGATTCTTATGGAGGAGCAGGGCAAACCCATAGAAGGACCTGGTAGTTGTCTCTCTAGATGATGGAAACACAGAACACCACAGTGCAGATTGGTCTAGCTTGGATGGACGAATTTCGGAAGTAAGGCTCATTGCCTTTTTATGGAAGAATGCCGATGCCTTTGCCTGGGTCCCCGCAGACATGCCAGGAATTGCATGCGGTTTCATGAAGTATCAGCTGTGCTGTTTGATCCAAGTGCAAAACAGTGGAAAAAAAAGTTTTGAAGCCCATGCGCCAAAAGACAGAAGGCAATAGCAGAGGAGTGGACAAATCCTTTAAAGCTGTTTCATTCGAGAAATCAACTATCCAAGTTGGGTCTCCAATGTGGTCTAGGTCAGAAAGGCAACAGCAAATGGAGAATATGCATAGACTTCAAAAAAAGTTGAACAAGACCTATCCAAAAGATAGTTTACCTCCTACTAAAATTTGATCAAATTAGTGGAACAATTTAGGCCATGAAGCTTCTCACCTTCATGATGCCTTTCATCTAAACTAATCAATCGAATGGCACCGGAGGATGAGGAGAAAACTACTTTTATTACTGATCGTGGTCTTTATTGTTATAGGATCATGCCCTTCAGGCTCAAAAATACAGGCACGACATATCAACATTTGATCAATAAGATTTTTAGAGAGTAGATCGACCGCAACATGGAGGTCTATGTAGATGACATACTTGTCAAGAGCCAAACTTCGATCAGTCACATAGCCGACCTTGAAGAGACCTTCAATACTCTTCGAAGATATAAGATGAAATTGAATCCGACCAAGTGCACCTTCGAAGTAACCTCGAAAAAATTCTTGGGTTCATAGTCTCGAAGCAGAGAATCGAGGCCAATCCGAAGAAGATCCGAGCTATCCAAAAAATGATTGCCCTAAAATCAATAAAAGAAGTTTAGTGCCTAACCGAAAAAGTGACATCTTTGAATCGCTTTGTCTCGAGGTTGACTGAATGGTGCATGCCTATTTTCTAAGCCCTCAAACAACCGAAGAACTTTTGCTGGACTACGAAATGCCAGTAAGCATTCAAAGAGCTCAAAAGCTACCTCGGCTCGCCTCCTCTACTGGCTAAGTCCAAACTTGGAGAAGGATTATTTCTGTACTTGGCAGTCTCTCTAATAGCCCGTACGATGATTTTAGTCAAAGAAGAGGCAAAAATGTAGCGATCGATCTACTATATAAGCTGCTTGAGAGATACAGAGATCATGTACACTAAATTAAAAAAATTAACTTACGCTCTTTTGATTATAGTTAGGAGATTTCGGTCCTACTTTCAGGGGCAGAGAATGCATGATCCAAGATGATGTCGATCATGAGCAGAATGAGGCCAGCATTCCGTGGCTGCAACCGAGCTTTCTCGAAGAAAAAGCAAAACTTCTCGAAGGTTTTTGGACCCTGTATGTGGATGGCTTTTTCAATGCTTCCGGTGTACGAGGCTGGACTGATCTTGATCAATCCAAAAAGGGCGTCATTATTGAAGTAATACACTGTCATTTTTGAGTTTTCCTACATAAAACGGAGGCAGATATGAAGCTTCTGATAGCAAGACTGATTGTAGTAACAAGAACTAGAGCAGATCGATTTCGAGCTTTTATAGTGTTTGCAATTTGATAGTGAGACAGGTCAGCGGCGGATTATTGAGGCTGAAAAAAAATATGATTAAAATACCTTGAAAAAGTGAAGAGCATTGACCTCGATATTCAATAGTTTTTCAATATCACAGTTGGATCCTAAGAGTGAAAAAATGGCCAAAGCCAATTTCTATCCAAATTAGCCACACTTGCCCCCAATAAATTTTTCAAAAGTATACTTTGGAAGTACTGAAATGCCCAAGTTCGGAAGAGCCACAGACTACCATGCAGATTGACTATGAGCCCTGCTAGATTGATCCATTGACTGCTTATCTTAGAGGCGGAACTCTCCCTCATGACCCAAAAACAGTTCAAGAAGTTAAGGAAACCAAGGCCTCTCAGTCATGTACTTTCGAGATTAAAACTATATAAGAGATCTATTCTTTGCCACTTTAAGATGTCTTTTGATCTTTTTGAGACCAATTTTGATTATGGGAAAATGCATGAAGGGATCTATGAAAACTATCTGGATGCTAGATCCTTGTCTTACAAGCTGCTTCGGCAAGATTATTTATTTGATCGACTATCACCATGATTGCATTAAATATGTTTAGAAAGATGCGGACCATTGCAAAAGGAATGCCAAAATATTACAAAGACAACCAATTCTTCGAGCTTACCCACTAAGCATCCTTGGCATTTTGCACAATGGAATGGATATACTTGATCCCTTTTCGATTGGCACTGGATAATGAAAGTTTTTCTTAGTTGCGATTCGACTACTTTCATCAAATGATCGCAGTCGAAAACCCTGGCAAAGGATACTGAACCCAAAGTGCAAGACTTCATCCTGTAAGTTCGATTGTTGTAAATGATTTGGCTTGTCCCAAACCCTTATTTACAAATATAATGGCGATAATTTGCTGGTGAGGTAAAGTTCATGGTTGTGAAGATTTGAACATCTTCCATAACTTACGTCAGTAGGCCTATCCGAAGGCGAAGTTGAAGAGGAAGTGACTAATAGAATCTTATTGCAGGCATCAAGGTAAAGCTTGAAAGAAGCAAGGGGACTTGGGCGGACGAGCTTACTACATGTCTAATGGGCCATACCAAACTATCCAAAAAGCTGCATTGGATAAACTGCTGGTTCGCTCTGGACTTTAGTAATGGGAAACAAGTCAATCTATAGAGCTCAAAGCTATCATCGGCATGGGTTATAGTCTTTTAGCGACAATTGCAATTCACAGGACCTCAGAGCAACTCTTGATTGCATGGAGAAAAAAAATGAAGAAGCCCAGTTTGGATGGCTGCTTATAAAATGAAGAGTGCCCACTACTATAACCTCCAGAGTTAAAGATAAAATATTCAAAGTGGGAGGACTTGGTCACTTCGATGAGCCAGTCGTTTTCACAATTAAATTCAAGAAAGCTTGTTCCTAAACTGGGGGGAAGTCCTTACGAAAGTCAAAAAGATCATTTCGGCCTGGACTTATTACATTGAAGGAGCTTAGAGGCACCGATCTTCCACGTCCATGGAGCTCGGAGAACTTACACATGTACTATCAATAATCTCATTTTAATATAATCTTCTTATTTTAATATCTCGATCTTGGTGCAAAAACTATGATGATAGGAAATAGACCTCCAAACTTGTCACTTAGATGAAGTTAGCCCTATTAGGAATAGGTGGAGAACCCTCATCTAACATTAAAAGCTTAAAGTGAAGACCTCGGTTACTTAAAAGTCAGGATGTGGAAAGAGGCCCTTTCAATGGCCCTTTTGTGCTCCTATAGCCTTATTAGAAATAGAAGAAAAATCTCATCCTAACATTGAGCTAAGCAAATTATCTCGATTACTTAAGTCCGGGTATGCGGGGAAGAGGCCCTTCCATGGGCCCTTTTTGTGCTCCTTTAGTTCCTATTGGAAATAGGAGGAAGAAACCTTCTTCCTAATATTGCAGCTAAAGCGAAGATTCATCAGTTTACCTTGAGTTAGGAATGTGGGGAGAGATCCTTTCAAACGGTCCTTTTGTGCCCCGTATATCCTGTTAGAAATAGAAGCGGAACCTCACTCTAACATTGAGCTAAGCGAAGATCTCGTTACTTAGCCTGGGAATGCGGAGAGAGACATTATTCAACGTCCTTTTTTGTGCCCTATAGCCCTGTTAGGAATAGGAGAGAACCTTCGTCCATAATATTGATGCTAAAGGAAGATCTTGTTGTTACTTAACGTCGGGATGCGGGGAGAGGCCCTTTCAACGATTCTTTTGTACCCCTTATAGTCTATTTAGGAATAGAGGATGAACGCTCATTCTAACATAGAGTTAAGCGAAGATCTCGGTTACTTAAGTTAGTGATGTGGGTTAGAGAACCCTTTCAACAGTATTTTTATGATCCCTACAGCCTTGCTAGCGAATAAGAGGAAGAAATCTCATCCTAGCAAAAGCAAATAATGCCCCAGATGACCTCGTCCATAACATGGGTAAAATTCTTGATTGCTTAAAATGGTAGGAAAAATTACTATTCGACACTCATCCTGCTTAAAAGAAGATTAAAGAGAATTAAAATAGATCGACAAATATTCTAATCCACGCCAAGAGGACAATAGAAGAAAGTGGTCATTTCATTAAGCTTAAGGTTAGTTATTAAAAATGAGGGTCTATAAGACTAAGTACAAAATAGCAAGGATGGACAAAATTCTAAGGAAGATTGGCTTCCTCAGACTTCGGACTGCTAGCCAGTACTAAAAATTTCTTCAGAACGACGATCTCTTCTACAAGCTCTTTCCTCCATATCAAGTTATCGTGAAACATCCAATCAGTCCATCGGTAGTTCTCCTCTGACTCTTGCAGCCTCTTCCTTAGAACCTCTGATTCGGCTTCTGCATCCTTAAAACTTGCTGCTCGCAAGCCAGTTGGATCTTCAGTTGCTGAACCTCGATCTTCTCTTGCCCAACGGATTCAGAGAGTTAGCCCATGATCCTCCTCAAGGTTGCAACCCACTCCAACTTTCTGCTCGATCCAGAATAATAGCTATCAGCGAGCTGCTTTTAGAGCCAGACCACCTCACTCTCAGCGGCGTAAAGCTTCTGCTCAAGTTTGGATATTCTTTCCGTCCAACTAAATTGGATAAGTGTCATAAGTGAGCTCTGGGCATCGTTGCAAACTACTTCAGAGCATGAAGAAGGGGGTATTTCTTCGACCAATCCAACTCGATAGCGTTTGCTTTATCAGAGGGACCTATTTAAAATTTTTTCCCTACCTGACTATCGGTGGGACCATCAAAGAAATTTGTCAATGTGATATATAATAACCACTCCATGAAGGTGGAGCACAGAGATTCAGATTCTTAATTTTGGAGGGCATCTACTCACACGATAGTCCAAAAAGTTTTCAAACTTCTTTAAAGCCATCAGGACATATATCTCAACGAAACCTCTATCGATCATAAGTTCTACTAATACACCAAAGTCTTCAATCTACATCCGAACTCTAATAGAGAGATTTCCACACCTACAAAGTCAATGATAAACATATAACTATCCCCATAACAATTCCACATGCGCTTGAACGATCACTACCAGACATTATGGCTGTTCACATTCATTTGTTACAACGTTCGTCTTATAAAAAGATCCTTAGATACATTTTTCTCTAAGCTCTCTTCTCTCACTCATCACTCTACTTTCTCTATTTTTCTGAGCACTCCATTTGAGTTGGTCGAAAAAACCTGATTTACAGCATCGAAGGATCTTGTCGATCCACCAATCTCTAGTTTGGATTTTATTTTGCAGGTCCCTTGATGGCCTCATCTTTCCAACTCCAGCTACTTTCGACGTGTTTACAGATTTCTGCACCAATGGTAATGCTTTACTTTTTTTACATTTATCGTCATAAGATAAGTAATGCTTTTTTTTTTTTAGATTTTATCAATAGTTATAAATATTTATATATTAAGATATTCATAATTTATGGATATTAATGTATTTGTATTTTTTAATTATTGATTTATGTTCTTTTTTCTAAAATATTAAATTGATTTTAAGAATTCGAAAATTTGATTAGATATATATTGATTGGTTCGAATGTTGCATAGATTTTTATGAGTTATTGGATTTGGATTTATTTGAAAATATGCTACTTAAAAAAGTATTTTATTTTGAGATGGATGCTTTTATTAGATTAAGTTTTGATATTTTCTGTTAGTGATTAGTAAATACTCAGTACTTTTATACACTACCAGTAGAGCCATAAATATTAGTACCTCGATATCTTGCTAGTGGAATGATATATGCTGGTACTTTAATATCCTATCACTAGGAGTTATGTAGTGGCACTTGGTGGAGTTTATGGTTGTCGAGATGAATGTGATATTTTGAAAGAAATTAATTGATGAATGGAATTTGAATTCTGAAATATTGGATCTGCATGCTTGCTTTTTTGGCATAATTATGTATTTTGAATTCATTATGAATTGACATATACTTTTACAGTTTATTTTAATATATTATTATTGCTTGACTTATCTAGTTAAATTGTTTATTGCTTATTCATGAGCTCTCTAGCTCATTTTTTTCTTCTTTTTTTTAGATTTAGATATTTAATTATGAATGGAGATACCTCTTTGAGAGTGAGACTAGAAATGAGATTTCACTACTATAGAACGGAGCTATGACAGCGGTTCACAACTACTACCGTAGCTCAGAAAATTACTGCCATAGCTTACGAAAGCTGTTTATTAACCGCTGCTACCATGGCCATTGCCGTAGGTCTATGGCAGTGATTTTTACAGCAGTTATGTTAACCACTGCCATACATTACCTATAGTAGTGGTTCTATGAATAGCGGTTATAAAATTGCCACCATAAAAACATATGGTAGTGATTTTATAACCATTGCCTTCGAAGCTATAAAATAGTTCATAAAATTCACTGCCATTAAGTCTATTGACATGGTTCATGAAATTCACTTGCCAAGGTCTTTAATAACGGTGAGATTTTTGTAATCGCCGCCATAGATTATCTATGGCAGCGGTTATGAAACCATTGCTATAGATCTAATGCAGCAGTTAGTACGTGATTTGTAGTAGCAGTTGGCACACCTACAGCAGTGATTTTATAACCGCTATCATAGATTTTGAATAATAAAAAATATAATTTTTTTAATTTTTATTTTTTTTGATAAATTAATTTAATAAATATATAGAAAATATTATAAATGATAATAATATTTTTTAAATACTTAAATTTTATTATTAATAAAATTTATTTATAATATTTTTTTAAAAAACATCAAAGTCTTCATAAATCTACATCTAAGTCATCATCACCGCGAAGAAGATGAAGCACGAGCTGAAGGAGTGGATCCAGACTGGAGGTTGCTGGGGATGTCGGCTAACACTGTCCTCAAGCCCATGAAGTCAGCTCCAAATTGCACACTAGCCTCTATCACCATAACGATCACGAGGACCTTATAGCTGAGCAGTCTTGTTCCTAGGTCGAGCAACTTGGTTCCTAAGCTGATCTACCTGTACCTTTAGCCTGAGTTTGCCATATGCCAACACCTGCTTAAGCTACTTTTCAATTGATATATCAAAAATATGTAAATAGATGTTCATCTTTAGATTCAGTAGCTCATCCGGCATATGTCCGGATCGCACCCAGATCTCTTAGATTGTTCAGATCCTAAGGACCTGAGATAGATTAGTCATAGGGGCTAGAGATGTTTTGAGCCTCAACTCACGCAGCATGGTCAACTGCTCCTAAATTATAAATTTAAATAAAATATTTTATAAGAAATACTATAATTCTAATCATACTAATATATTTATTACTTTAAAAAATTTCTTTCCGCATCATGGCATTTCATCGGCCTACCTTTCTTGTCCTTATGATTGAATCCAAAGATCTCGCTATGGCTGGGCACTCATTCCATCTCTCATCAGCTATAACAATAGATCAGTTTATTAGAAACATGTAAAAAAGTATATCATTTAATTATCTAGTAGATTCAGAATTCATTCTCTTTATGCATTGATGACAGCCATGGACTCACGATCAAGAGTGTGTGTACTCTAGCTGCCCCGGTCTTCTTTCTGATTTCTAATGGAGAGGACTTAAAAAGTATTTAAATGAAATTAACAAGTATTCAATTGTAATTTAAGTGTATTGAAAATTTAAAAAGTTTAGAAATTTATTATCCGATCTTCTGGCTTGCTGTCACTATCTACTGCCTAACCATCCGCCTCCGCACTGTACTCGAAGACGTCCTAAGGGGGTGTTCTAAGAACACAAGCTCCGTTCCTCTGGAGTGTCTCATTGAATGCTTCGAGCCATTTCTCTAAACGAGATTGACCTTGATAGCCTGGTATGAAATTCTCCAACTCGTTTAGTTAGCATCTCGCAGTTCTCTCTTTAATCTAGAAAGTTGAACCTTCTTTGCAAATAAAGTTATAAAAAAATCAGTTATAGAAATGTTTTAATCCAAACATAGTAGTAACATAATTAATGCAAAATATAATTAAGATACAACTTCTACTCTCTTTCTTCTCCACCAATCTCTAACATCAGCATCCATCAATCGTCAAGTCTATGGGTATGATTTGGGATTGATGTAGAATACCGTTGTACACAATATACTCCAAAAAGAAAATCATCTTTCGGTGGCATCTTCTCTTACTGGCCTTTTCGCACGATCGTACCCTACCATCACCCTGATGCTAGCAGTTCTACACACGCAGGCATACGTATGGAACATAAAATACCACTGATGATCATCTTGTAATGAAAATACTATTATGCAAATATATAAAAGTATATAATAATATTATATAAATTAAATAAATATATAATAAAAAGTGTAACTATCTACATGACCATGGGAATCATGTTGGACGTGTGGAGGTGCCATGAGATTTATCGGATGGGTGGAGCATGATATCGGAGGATATTTGGCTGAATCGCTGAGGCTCAGAATAACTGATGAGAAATAGTAGATGTTGCGTTGGAGAGTAGAATGTGTGGTGAATCCCTGGAACAGTTCGATATGGAGTGGGATATAGTATGCTTCGGCCCTACGACTCAGATGTGTAGTCCGTTATAGCTCGCTAACATGGGAGAGAAAGCTAGAATGGTATTATTTTGATTGCCTCATAACTCTGACAACGTGAATGAACGATTAACCAATATTAATATGTTGAATCAAATAATATTGAATAGAGCATCAATATAATAAACTCTTTAACTAACCAAGTCTACATTATATTTTAACCACACACTCTTATCGTCAATGCTCTATTGATAAGACAACGAATTAAGGTGGGGTATGCGATAATCGAGCTTGGTTGTATAGTAATGTTACTTATCAAGCACATATCTAGTAGGGGAAATAAAAAGAAAAAGTGCGTTTGAAACTTTTTTTTAAAATCCTGAGTATATTGTTGAATTACTGGTAATTATTCCTATAGATTGATTTGATAATTTTAAGATTTCCAAATTGGAACAATCAATGATCATTGTACATAATTTTTTTATCTATATAAAAAACTATATAAATATATGGATGCTGAGATTATGTACACTAATCAAATGATGGGTCTATCGTTATGAATGCAATAAACAAACAGCAACAAGATATAAACAGTAACCCAGAAAAATGTTATGCAATAATGTCTTACCAAATGAATTATATTCAAAATAATGTGAAAGAATGGAGCAACAAAATAATTATACTTTCTATTGCGATCGGGTTCTCTTTAGCGGTCGACAGACGGGCCTCAGAACCTATTCAGTGGAGGGCGAGGGTTGCTCTTAGCGATCGATGATAGCTCAATGGCTCTGGCACACATCCAGAACCTATACTGGCAGAGTTTTTTTTATCAACCGGGCATGGCCCAAGGTCATCCACGGACCGTCACATGGTACAGTCCAAGCTGGCCGACATAGCTCAGGCCGTTTCCACAGGTATCGTCACATAGCACACGGTCCAAAGCTGTCGGTAGGTTCAGACCAACGATAGGGAGTTTCTATACTCATCGATACGACCACGATCGTCAGATATTATTAATATTCATAATATTTATTATAACATATTATTATAAATATATAAATGATATTACAAAATTACTATACAATTAAAAAAAAATCTTACCTAGGTTGATGGAGAGAGGGTTGCATAGAGCTTCGAGGGTTGCCAGCGGCGACGCTAGAGGAAGATGACCGGCGCTAGAGGAATCAGCCTACGAGAGATTACATAAGATAGTGAGATACGAAAGAGAGAAAAAAGAGAAGAGAAAAGAGGAAAGGAGAGAGAGAAAGAGAGAAGAGAGAGAGAGAAATGAGGAAGAGAGACCGAAAGATCTAGAAGATAAAAAATAGAGAGAAAAGAGAAGAGAAAGAGGGAAGAGAAGAGAAAGTATCTAGAGAGAGTAGGGAGGGCGGGGTTGGGCTGAGGTCAAGAGAGGGAGAGACGAGCAGGGAGGGGGTGGGTCGGAATCGAGGGAAGAGGTAGGAGAGAAAGAGGACAGAGAGTAGGGAGGGCAGTTTGGGGCTGAACAGTCGGGTATCAGTCGAGAAAGAAGGGAGAGATGAGGAGGTGTGGCGAAGTTCTAATGAAGAGCTGGCCGACGAAGAATGAGAGAGAAGGGGAGGTGGCGAGGTTGGTGGTTCGGGCTGATCGGGAAAATGGGTAGGCAGAGTAGGTGGCGAAGCCGTGGATGGCCAATCGGGAAGGAGGAGGAGAGGTGGTAGGGCTGGCGTTGGGCTGATCGGGCAAGAAGAAGGTAAGGCGGGGGAAGGTGGTAGAGCTGATGCAATTGACTCGACCGGGAAAGGAGAGACGGGGGGCTGGTGGGTCGATGATCGGAAAAGAAGGGGCAAGCGAGGGGAGGTGGCGGAGTTGACGGCCGGGCCGATCGAGGAGGAAGGGGCAAGCCAGGGGAGGTGGCGAGCGACAGCCGATCGACGAGGAAGAAGTGGAGATGGAGGAGGCCTTACCAGCGGTGGAGAGGAATGAAGAGAGACTCGAAGGAATGAATTTGGGGGCAGGATTGGAAAAAAATAATTTAACCTTATGACAATATTTCGAACCACTGTCATAGGTTACAGCAGCGATTATCGAATGCTGGTATATTTATTGGTAGCGAT
Source organism: Cocos nucifera (assembly GCA_006176705.1). Taxonomy (NCBI): domain Eukaryota; kingdom Viridiplantae; phylum Streptophyta; class Magnoliopsida; order Arecales; family Arecaceae; genus Cocos; species Cocos nucifera. The sequence continues at coordinate 514,620 of QRFJ01000300.1, forward strand.
TTGCAGTAATCTGCTGTCATATTTGGTAATAAATTTTTTATTTTTTTTTTTAAATATT
>QRFJ01000300.1:514687-684687 GCA_006176705.1 Cocos nucifera
AATTTGGGGGCAGGATTTGGAAAAAAATAATTTAACCTATGACAATAATTTTCGAACCACTGTCATAGGTTTACAGCAGCGATTATCGAAAATCGCTGTCATAGGTCTATGGTAGCGATTTTCAGTAATCGCTGTCATATGTTGGTAATTAAATTTTTTATTTTTTTTTTAAATATTATATAATTTTAAAATTTAATATCAATCTTCATTATTCATTATCTAAATAATTATTATTAGAGTATTATAAAAAAATACCTCAATCTGATAGTCCTAACTTCATTGATCAGTAAAATTTGATTTCGACGATCACGAATGACGGTGTGATGATTTGATAGATAGAGACTATCGATGGATCCAAAAATCTGCAATGATGATCTCGATGCTGTTTATATCATACTGTCAAAGTTTTACTTTAATTGAATATTGTTATCATGGTCAATTTAGTATGGGATGATTTTGATCGTTAAATAAAAAATGAATGATCAAAGGACTAGTATCTGATTATAAGATAATTTTTTAGATAAATGATCTTAGCTACTATTTTAATTATTTTTATGGTGGTGATTATAAAATTTAAATCGTAGATTTAAGAAAGATCCAAAATTATAGATCGCTCGATATTTGTTCTTAAACTTCTTTGGTAATTATGCTTGTACTTTTACAAAATCTGCTTAACATGAATAATTCATATAGAAATAATTTAAATTTTATGATCATCGCCATATAAAATGATTAAAATTATAGTCAAGATCATTTAACTAAAAAATTATCGCATAATCGAATGCCATTTGGCCTTTTGATCATTTGTTTCTCATTTAATGATCAAAATCATCCCATACTAAATTAACCATGATAACGAAATTCAATTAAAGTAAAATTTTGATAGTATACTATAAATATCATCAAGATCATCATTGCAGATTTTCAGATCCATTGATGATCTTCATCTATTAGATCATCGCACCATCATTTATGATCGTTGAAATCGAATTTTATTGATCGATGAAGTTAGAGCTATTGGATCGAGGTGATATTTTGTGATGATACTCTAATGATAATTATTAAGATAATGAACTATAAAGATGGACATTAAATTTTAGAATTATATAATATTTAAAAAAAATATAGAAAAAAGATATAGTAGCGGTTATACAGAATCGTTGCTATAGAATGAGCCTATAGCAATGATTCTATTTAACCACTGCTATAGATCAGACCTATGACATCAGTTTTGATTAACCGCTGCTATAGATCCAATCTATTATAGCGATTATAGTTAACCACCATCATAGATCTGAATCTATGACAGCGGTTATAGTAAACTATTATTATAGACTGAACCTATGATAGTGGTTAATCAAAATTGCTGCCATAGATTTAACCTATGGTAGCAGTTATAGAGAACCACTGCTATAGATCGATCTATGGTAGTGGTTTAACATAACCGCTGTCAGAGATATGAAGAAAAAATCCTATTTTTTGCCGTAGGATCGTGTAGATCTGATCATATTTGAGAACTTTTAGATCTGATCAGATCATTTAAGAATTTTTAGAAAAATCTATCTCAGATCTGATCAGACCTGCATGATCCTACGGTAGAAAATAAGATTTTTTCTTCAACTGGTATCAAAGCTAGATTAGCAGTTCCTCAGATCTACCTTATATTTGATTTTATTTTTGATTATGATTTGATATTAAAAAATTTCAGATGTCACATCAGATATGATTAGATCTTAAATTAAAAAATTAAAAATAAAAATTAAATAGATCTAAAATTATATTTAATCAAAATAAATACATGATCATACTAGACTACACATAGAACTATTCTATACCTAGTCTAGTCATCATCTTATATATATTAGATCTAAAATATTTAACTTTTAATTTTTTAATTTTAGATCCAATCATATCTGATGTGATATCTAAAATCTTTTAATATCAGATCATAATCAAAAATAAAATCAGATCTAAGGTAGATCTGAAGAACTGTTAACCTAGCTCTGATACCAGTTGAAGAAAAAATCCTATTTTTTGATCAGATCAGAGATGAATTTTTCTAAAAATTTTTAAATAATTTAATCAGATCTAAGAGTTCTTAGATCTGATAATGATGATCTGATATTAAAAATTAAAATAAAAATTAAATTAAATTTAATTTTATATCTTGTTTGGATAATCTGATTATCTTATGATGATCCTGATATTTCTTGAGGTTCTGGAAGGAGCATGCACATGCTTGGCCTCTATCGGTATCCACTTGGAAAGGATCTGGACATCTTCTTCTTACAAATCTTTTCTCCAAAGATTAGATCCGAATCTGATCTGAAAGTCTTTCAAAAAATTTTTGAAGGTAGCGTGTCCGTCTCATAAACATCGTTGCGTAGATGCTGAACTCTTCATAAATTTAATTGGATCTTCTTCTTAGATTTATGCCTAACTTTTTAGGCATGTAGAAGAGAGAGAGAGAGAGAGAGAGAGAGAGAGAGGATAGAGGAGGTGTGGGATATTTGGAATGGCAGCCTTTGGGTATGAAAAATATTTCTACGTAAAGAATCTTGACACAAGGGTTCTTATATAAAAGCATAGCGCCAAGTTAGAGTCCCTCTTTGACCAAAATCCTCATTTTTTCAACCATTGGGACTTCTAAACTTGATCTTCATGAAAATCTCCAGATCCCATCTAATTTTGATGCCAAAAATTAATCTGGAAGGTGGTGGTCTAAGTAGATAAGGAAGAGTCCACTATGCCTAGGACTCTTTCCTCAAGAGTTTGATCCAAATCAAACTCTATCATAACTCAGTCTAGAACCTTCAAAAATTATAAAATTCGGTATACCCAATGTATAATTCGTGCTCTATCACATATCCAAAAATTAGATTAAAATAATTTCTAAAAAATTTTTTAGAAGCATCTGATCAGGTGAGCCTCAATTCTCTCAAACAGGTTAACTTTTGATTCTGGTCCAATTTGATTATGAATGGATTTAATTTTTACAATTAATCTGACCTAGACTTATTTTAGCTAAATAAAAATAAATTCATTCAAAATACAAGAATGAGTCAAATTAAATTTGACTTTAGTTGTGATGAATTAGAAAGATTTTAGAAGAAGAAAGTCAAGCTCAATCGTGTTATTACCTTGAACCTGATTGGATCTAATCCAAATTAATCAAACTGGATTAGCTCAATTGATGATATTTAGATCCAAACTCTTGTTTGTATGATTCAGTTAGGTTCAGTTCTGTATAGTAATGAGATATATCGCGATCTCCATCATCGACATCATCGAAATACCTTTCGATGGATCAGAACTTTTCTGATTCATACAATTAGAATGATTGATCATCAAAATTATTCTAATTGCTCCCAAAATCTATCAGTGACACCTAGCAGTATATGGTGGCAATCCATCAGAATTGAAAGCGAATCTCTCGATGTAGTTACTTGTGTGATTGGATTCTTCTATCTTGAGCTCCGACAGGATTAGGGTTAAGATGAACTCATCAAACCCAATGTCCGTCATATGAATTAATCATTCGATTCGAGTACAATGTGAAACCTTAATAGAAACTCTTTCTATCATCTTTACTTTGTCATGATCATGAGCTTAATAACTTAATTTCATGATTATCATAGGACTACTTATCTATTGAGGTAGATAGATCTCCTTATTGGTGCAATCCAATTCCTACAATGAACATGCTATAGCCAACATACACATCAGGATTTTAAATGGCTAGGAGATCGAGTTATGATGTAGTCAAACTATAATACTCTCAAGGTGAACTGCCGATGTACCTCAGATCAAAGAATCATACATACTACTACAGCATCGAGTCAGTCATCGACGAGAAAGTAGACTTTCTTATGATTACTCGAGATAGTCATGCTCGGTGCCTTCGTTATCTAACAGGTATCTATACTCTCGCTCTGGTATCTCCATATTATAAACTCAAGATATATCTATCCTAAGAAAGCGATCGTACACCAACCTTCTGAATCGATCATCATTCTCGTGATAATCCTATAGTTAGGAGTATTTTATGAGTTAATTATGAAAATTCTTGTCTTAAAATTTTAACTCTTGAAAATATGAATTGTCATTACCATTAACTCAGAAAATATATCACAGATACTTTTAAATACATATTATAATAGAAAAATAATTTATTTATTAATTTATAATCAAAATTATAAAATTGCTCTTAGAAGTGTATTACAAGTGACAGCCAATCTGGCTTTTAGGACACACATCTAATAAGATCCAGTCTATAACAGTGGTTTTGTATAACCACTGCCGTAGACTCTATGACAGTGGTTTTCGAAATCACTATCATGGTATGTACTATCGTAGTCTTATTCTGTAGTAGTATTTGATAATATTAATAAGTTTGGACTAGCTAGATTTATTATTATTATTTAAGATTTATTAGTTAAAATTTAATCAATATAAAAATTTTTAAATATTTGTTATTTATCAGTTAGATTTATTAATCAATTAATTTTTAAATTTTAGTTATTTAATTTATCTCCACTATGATGCATCATGTTGAAATATCTTGCATGTTTATGAAAAAAAATTTTTATGAATATGTGATAGTTACTGCAATCTTTGGCTTGCAATCTCGGATTAAGAGCATGACACTGCTCTTGCCTGAAAGGATAAATGTCCTCACTTGATTATGCTATCATAATAAATTTTTAATTCATATTGGAGGACGTTGAGAAGAAAGGATGCAAAGGGCAGGCCTTGCCCTTTACGAGGAAACCACAAGGAATGGATGGTTCATCTATTCCTAACATGTGAATATTTAAGAGAATTATGGAATCTGCTATTGAGAGGATTGATAAGGGGTCGGCTACCAAACACACTCAGGGGTTAGTTGGGGGTCAACAGATGCTCACAAGGCACGGTTGGAGGCGTGGGATTGCCAAACGGCCATTTGCTACTGGAGCATTTAGGTAGGTGAAAATCGAAGGGTGTTTGACTTTGGGGCCAAATTCTTTGCAAAAATGGCCCAAAAATATCATTTTTATGCAAAGACTGGTCCCAGCTAGGAGCGTCAGAGAATGTGAGAGGCTTACCTCTAAGTCTGGGAAAATGTCTGAGAGTACCGAAGATACTCGGGTGTTCGGCTGAAATGATGCCCCAAGGAGGTCGCGCGTGGATTCTTTTGAGCAAATGCTTGGTGGAATTCTGATTACAAACATATGCCCACGGTAGCCAACAGCATGAGACCTTGTTGTTACGTCCTAAACCACATGTAAAGAGTACGAAATAGTCCCTATCGAGGCTTCAAAGACTTATATACCTGCATTGTAAATATCTCATATATATTAATAAAAGAATAATGAAGGAACTGGCTAACCTTCTCCATCTTACATCTAAAAAGAATAAGCAAGACATGCTTTCAACTCATACGTTCCAAGAACAAGCATAGAAGGATGGAAAAAAAAAAAACAAAGCTAACAATAGATTTCATATCAACATTTTTAGTGTACAATATAATACGTATCTAGCCTTCCATGCAACTAATCTCATTTCTCTAGACATATCTAGCCTTCTATTCAACATATATTATTAGGCACTGTTTGGCAGCGGAAGATTTTATAAGGTGACCAGGTTCTCTGGACGGTGTCTTCGCTCCAAACTTAAGATGAAGAAGGAAGGGATCGCAGAGATTAACTTCTCCCATGGTATAATTATTAAAATATTTATAGAGGAAGAAAAAATTAGAATAAAAGAGAGAAAAAAATAATATAAACTGACATCAGATCATAAAAAAAATATTATAAATTAATATATAATTTTTAAAATTATACAATCATACTAATAGATAAAATTATTATGATCTGATGCGTGATCTCTCTAGAAATCCTAATAACAGCACCTAATTATTGCTTCACACTCTTAACGAGTCATCTGGTGGCCGATTCCATTCATCAGAGTCGGTGGGACCCATGAACACCAATAATTACTACTTCCATGGACGCTTGCTGCATCTCCGGCTCAGGCCGTCTTCTGCCGGCCGTTCTTCATCGCCATGAGCTCGTTGACCAGACCGCCGAGATCGCGGTGGGCCGACCCACCCTCCACAACCGCCGCACTCGCCATGGCTGCGTACTCCCTGGCCCGCCGCCTGGCCCTCTCCCCCTCGCTGCCTGGCTCCATGAATCCATACACCGCCCTCCCGATCGCCTCCTCAGGCACCACCACCTTCTCCTCCGCTAGCGTGCTCCGGAACCCGTCCCAGACCCTCTTCCCCACCCCCATCACCTCCACCACCAGCCGCTCGTTGATGAACTGCTCCGTCGACCAGCGGCCACGTCAGCCATCGGGCAGCACCCGGCGCTTACGCCGCCTCCAGCACCGAGTTCCATCCGCAGTGCGTCAAGGAAGGCCCCCACCGCCTTGTGCTCCAGAATCGCCACCTGCGGGGCCCAGCCTCTCACCACCAGTCCCCTCTCTCCACCCTCTCCTCCCACCCCTCCGGCACCCACTCTTCCGTCTTGGCGGCATCCTCGGTGGTTCCCCTCACGGCCCAGAATAAACGGGTGCCCTGCGCAACTCCAATGCCCCGCCGCCATCTCCTTCGGAGCTTGCTCCACCGTGAAGTGGCTCCAGCTCCCGAAGCAAACATACACCACCGAGTTTCTTCCTTGGTGTCGAGCCACTTGAGGCACCGGTTCCCGCCCTCCGCCCCCGTCCCCCCGCCGCCCCGCTCCGCGGTTCCCTCCCCGTAGGACAGCGCGACGGGGCCCACGAACCATGCCCGCTTGCAGTCCACCTTCCGGAAGAGGTCGCAGTACTCGGGCTCAAGCTCGTGGAAGGTGTTCACCACCACGCCGTAGCTCTCCAGCTGCGCCTCCTTCAACCGGTCCCACCTCTCCGTGAGGTGGTCCAGCGAGCGGAGGAACCCCGGCAGCTCCGACTTGGGGATCTTGATCGGTGGGCCCGGGAAGTCGGGGACCGCAATCGGTTCGATTCCATTCTCGACTTCTCGAATCTTGGATCGGATGTTGTTAAGGTTGTTCATGGCTAACTGGGGGAAGACGCCGACGGCGTGGAAGGTGATGCGTGGGATGCCGAGGTCGGCGGCGATGGTGGTGGCCCACCAAAAGGGGATGTCGGCGACGACGGCGTCGGGGCGGTGATGGCGGAGGAGCTGGTCGTGGGCATCTTGGGCCAGATCGACGGCCTTGTAGACGCGCCAGGCCTCGGAGGGGGTGGCGGTGGCAAGGTTCTCGACACCGGGGGGGAGCCCGACAGAAGGGAATGGGTAGAGGAGGAGTCGGACGGGGCGGCCGTCGTTGTCGGAGCGGTCGAGGGTGGGGCGGATGAGGGCGGCATTGGCGGGGGTGACGACCATGGTAGGCTCCACGCCAGGGCGAGCGGCGAAGAGGCGGGCGAGGTCAGTCATGGGGATCATGTGGCCGGTGGCGAAGGAGGGGATGAAGAAAACCCGGAGCTTGCTTGCTTTTTCCTCCGCAGCTGAAGCCATGGTGGATTGAAGGCGAGGCGACGGGAGAGGGCAAACAGATGGTATAAATTGAAACAGTTAGCCGCTCAGCCGTGGATGGCTTATTATTTGTGGTCCACGGTCCACGGTGATCCAACAAATAGTTTCACGAAAGCCGACGGTTGTTTTACCGAATATCATATCGCGAGTCGTACAGAACGCATGAGAAATTACAGGTTCGCACCATACCACCACGTGCATCGTAGATCATTCAATAAAAACCTACCATATCATTTATTATTAAAAAAATTCACTGATGTCTAAGTTTTGAATAAAAAATAATCCACTTTAATTACTAGTTGACAAATTTTTTTGATTGAAGCGAAAATTTTTTTTTCTTGAATGATGTGATAATTTTTATAAAAGAATTTAAAATTTATATGATAAAATAATTTTAATTAATTAATTTTTTTAATACAGTAGTCATATGGAACAATCGATCAGGATGAGCGGATGATTCAGAATTATATATAAGACTCTAGATACCAAAGGTGAGCATCTGAGGAATTAAAAGAAATTTATGCCAACAGTATGAATTATACTCGCCTAAATAAGCATAAATTTTGTTTACTGTTTGAGAAAACACAATGTTAAACTAAGCAATTATAGTTATTCTTAGGAGTAAAACATGTTCTCTGAATATTATTTGAAGATGATGGTAGCGGTGATTCTTTGTTAATTGAAGGAATTTATCCTTCAAATTCTTATTTTTTTATAACTTAATGACATCAAATATATTATAATATGATGATAATATATTATAATTTTATGTTATATAAATATATAATATGACACCGTATTATAATATTGCATCATACATTATACTATGATGTTATAATATAAAATTATGATGTTACATATATATATATATATATATATATATATATATATATATATATATATATATATATATATATATATATATATAAAATATTATATATATATATATAATTGTATGATAGTAATACATAGGCAACGGATCAGGATGAGCCATCCATTGCACGGCCCGATACAACATGAATTGAATCTTGTCAGGCATGGCCTGACTGCTATAGGAGCGGGCCGTATTAGGTACGGCCAGTTGGGTCGTGCTAGGTAGGCCAGTCGGATCGCGCCCATTAAAAAGAGTCAGATTGGGTTGAGGGTATATGGCCCGCAATCCAGGTCTAGCATAGCTCGTGGGCTAAGCACGGTACATGCAATTGGGCACAACATGGCCCATGCCAGGCATGGCCCGACATAGTCCAAGCCTAGTCCAGACATAGCACGGCCCGCATGCTAGCCCGATCTTTTTTTTAATTTAAAAAATATAATTTTTTATAAATTAAAAAAAATTAAAGAGCAAAATTAAAAATAGATGTCGGATCTTTTTCGTAAAAATAAAAAACCATCTTATGTAGAGGTAGGTGAAAATTCATGAGCTTCCTCTTGTACTCCTTAGGACCTCAATAAAAACCTCCAAGACTCCAATAGATAGACTAATCTTCCTCTTGTTTAGCACTTGAATATTTATTAATTACTAATTACTAAATATTAAATACTTATTAAATATTGCTAAAAGAGAAGGATTAGTAGTAAAGAAGGAGAGGAGAATTAATTTAGTATAGTTAAAATGAAAGTGGAGGGGATATTTATAGAAATCCTAATATTTTTATTTTTTTAAATTATCTCTAAACTTAGCCATTTTATGGCTCTTAGGAGGGTTAAAATGGTAAAAAAAAATTAGCCATTATCCAACCTAAAAAATTTTAAAAAAAATTGAATTAGTAGTTAAGGACCGTACCTGACCATAATGATGTTAAACAGGCCATGCCTGGTATGACCTGTAACAACACTAAATGGACCATGCCAGGCATGCCTGTTTGGATTGCTTTTTCTTAAAATAAAAAAAAGAAAAAAAATAGGTCACCCATCAGGCCTGCATGTCGCCCATCATGCCTGCAGGCTTGATGGGCCACGTGCCATGCCCGACTTGGCCTGCCAAACCTTAGGCCTAGGGCTGTGCTAGGTCAGGGTTTGGTCTAAACGGGCTATGCCTGGCACAGCCCATTTATTAGATGGGCCTGCTTGGCACGACTAGTTTGGACACTAGCCCGGTGGGCACGGCACGTTTACCAGATGGGCCTACTTGGCATGACTAGTTTGGACACTAGCTCGATGGGCCCGACCCAAACTAACCATGCCAAGCATGGCCTAGTGCCCATATATAATGATAGTCCGATATCTAATATTATGCAATATAATAATAATAATATTATAATATCATAATATATAATATTAATTTATTATATTATATCATAATGTTATTATAATTATTGGAGGAAAATCTGCACGGCCCGATAATTTGAGGAGGGTCCAAGTACCAAAGATGTCCAAGCCCAATAAGCCGGAGTGCCTTGTTGCCCTTGGTCCTGTATCACCCCCCTTTTATGGTCGACCACTCCTCAGATCGAGAATGGCCGACCTCGGGTCTATGCTCATCCTCGATGATTCATTGTCTATGTTGACAAAGGCTCACCGACCAGCCTTCACCGATTCTTGCTCAGAGCTACCAACAACCCCATGATGGTCGACTTCCAAAGGCCGTTCTTAGAAGTCGTCGATATATCCGTATGGCCATATTGGTCTGACTAGCCCTTAACACCTGACTGGTCCCTTCCTGCTGACCAAATTGGCTGGGATGGGTGAGCCTTCCCCCCATTGCTCGATGCCTGAAGGGTGACCCGGGGCCACTGACCCTTGATTGGTTGGCCCCTCACCAGATATCCTCTTAAGGGTGGTCGTCTCTCGGTCGGGGACCCTCCATCATATTTCCTTCGACTGCGAGATGGATCGGTAACCAGCACACCATCACCCTTCTCGGTGATCGATCCATTATCGTCCAGCCGACCACTGAACACTCACCTTCGCTAAGGGATGCACCCGGTGAAATTGGTTCCTTCTTAGTTCCATCAAGTCATATCACTTAAAATGCCCTCGATGGCTAGCTATATGCCATTATAGAGGATACATCAAATCAGGTTATCCTGAAAGTCATCCGTTGTGCCATAGGGCTATTTAATGCCTCATTCATGTGTGATAAATGGCCATCATTACAAGCCTCGATAGGACATGATGAGACGGGCTGGCTAGATGGTCGGCGAAGCCTCTCCTCTTCTCTTCACCCTTCACACCCTCCCTCTCGGAGCATAGCCTGACATGTTGACTCCTAGTTGCCCAGACTCATGCCCGGTTGGAAAAATAGCCACCCACTGAGATCCTCTAGGAGGTCATTAATTGCGCCACGTGCATGCTATAACTCCCATCGCTTGGGACTCTAATGGGGCATGATAAAAGTTGGCAAGTGGAATGTTTAAATAGAGCAACTCTCTGACACCCAGCAAAGCAGGGCCATCGAACCCCAATCAGCTGATCACCACCCAGATATTCTCTCGATTCTCGAGCTAACTCATGATTGCCTGATCACTTGTCCATGAGAGACATGATTCAAGATAGACGATCCAGCCAGTGACAACTAAAATCCTGCATATTCTACATAATTCTTGAAGATTGTGCGAGTGGATTTCTATATGTTGGTGCAGAAATCCGTCCTCGCCGGAGTCGAGGCCGCCGAGGTCGCCGCCGGGGACCTGCAAAATGAAGTCCCGTTCGGAACCGGTGGGGGGGTGGCTCCGGCAGGACCCTCCGACGGTCAAGTTAGTTTCCGGCCAACAGTAATGGAGTGCTCGGAATGAGTTCCGGAGCTTAGAGATGAGGAGGAGAGCTTAGAGAGTCGAGAGTTCAGAGAGCTTAGCCTTGGCGTATCTGGAGGGGTCCCTTTATAGCGGAGCTTAGTTGATGGTGACGGCCGTGCCGTCTGGCAGAGAGTCGTCGGGCAGCATGGAGTTCGGTACGGAGAGGACGGCATCGTCCGGTGGATCGTGGGAGCCATACTGGCACGTCGTGGGCCGCATGGAGTCCGGTACGGAGAGGAAGGCATCGTCCGGTGGATCGTGGGAGCCATACTGGCGAGTCGTGGGCCGCATGGAGTCCGGTACGGAGAGGAAGGCATCGTCCGATGGATCGTGGGAGCCATACTGGCGAGTCGTGGGCCGCATGGAGTCTGGTACGGAGAGGAAGGCGCCGTCCGATCTTGCTGCAGGCGACAGTTCGTCCAGAGGAGTTCGGACTTGTAACAGAGTTCGGCCGAAGGGGAAACCCGGGAGGAGCTCGGCTGGCTGAAGGGTCGGCCATCTGTAGAGTTCGACCGAGGGACGATTGCCGAGGAGTTCGACCGCCTGGAGTCGGTCCGAAGGGGTTCGGCCGCTTGGGCTCGCCTGGAGTCGGTCCGAAAGGAAAACCCGGGAGGAGCTCGGGTGGCCGAACGGGCGTCTGGGAGGAGTCCGTCTCCCGAAGAAGTCCTGCCGCTTGGAGTCCAAGGAGCTCGGCCGTCAGGAAGTTCGGCTGGCGGTGGGAGTTCGGTCCCGGAGCCTGGCGCTGGGGAGTTCGGCAGCTAGGTAGTTCGGCCCGGACCTTGGCTGCAGGGGAGTTCGGCAGCTAGGTTCAGGACCTTGGCGCAGGAGGAGTTCGGCCTCTAGGTTCGGCCCGGACCTTGGAGCAGGGGAGTTCGGCAGCTAGGTAGTTCGGCCCGGACCTTGGCGCAGGGGAGTTCGGCCTCTAGGCAGTTCGGCCCGGACCTTGGCCAGGGGAGTTCGGCCTCTAGGCAGTTCGGCCGTGGTAGGGGCTCGGCTTGGCACCTGGCGCTAAAGCTCTTCAGCGGCTACTGATTGCATTGGGCCGAGCATCGGGCTAGGCTTCGGCAGGAGCGGGATTTATCCCCAACAGTAGCCCCCCCACTCCCGAGTTCGGCCGCTTGGAGTCCTGCCCTTGGAGTCCAAGGAGCTCGGCCGTCAGGAAGTTCGGCTGGCGGTGGGAGTTCGGCCCGGAGCCTGGCGCTGGGGAGTTCGGCAGCTAGGTAGTTCGGCCCGGACCTTGGTGCAGGAGAGTTCGGCAGCTAGGTATCGGCACGGACCCTTGGCGCAGGGGAGTTCGGCTCTAGGCAGTTCGGCCCGGACCTTGGCACAGGGGAGTTCGGCAGCTAGGTAGTTCGCGCCCGGACCTTGGGCGCAGGGGAGTTCGGCCTCTAGGCAGTTCGGCCCGGACCTTGGCGCAGGAGAGTTCGGCCTCTAGGCAGTTCGGCCGTGGTAGGGGCTCGGCCTGGCGCCTGGCGCTAAAGCTCTTCAGCGGCTACTGGTTGCATTGGGCCGAGCATCGGGCTAGGCTTCGGCAGGAGCGGGATTTATCCCCAACACTATATAAGCTCCCACCTCCACCTATAAAAGGAGGTTAAAGGGACCCCAAAAAGGTATGAAAAACTCTTCCCTCATGCTCCTCTTTCTATTGCACTACTCTTTTAACTTGAGCGTCGAAGGGTTCCCGCTAAAGTAACCTCTGGCCAAGACTTTTTTTATAGGTTTTGCCCTTGGCGATTTGGCATTCCACCAGCTCCAGCCATTCCGATGCCTAATAGAAATTGGCGCCAATAGATTGACGCCAAAGGAAGGGCCCTATGCCCACTTGGAGGAATGTAAGTCAAGGGCAACACCAACTGTGGCACCCAGAAGGACATCCTCTCATCGCATCAATGTGACATCACGACCAGGAGAGAGTCAGGTGAACTATGCCATGCAGTCGGCTCCGGCCGAAAACTCTCCACCCTCTCAACCACTGGTAGTAATAGTGGACCAGTTAAGCCTGCTTTTTCAATAGGTTCAACAACTAGCGGCTATCATCCAAGCCTCTTAGGCCATGTTGCCTCCATCGGTTCCAACAGCTCCAACCCCTCCGCTCATAACCCTGCAACAGGAGCTAGGCCCTCAAGTGGAGGGGCTGCTGCAGAAGCAACTAGGGGCCTTCCTCGGAGCCCTACGAGAAAACAAACCCATCAGAATTGCCTGCGAAGCCCTAAATCAAGAAAGCAGCCTCCTCCTAGCCCTCACTCGGAGCATGGCTTAGCTCCTGATTGATGCTCCCCTCAGCTTTTTGAGGCTCATGCCAGCTGGGACACTACTTGTGAGTGACGGCTTTAGGAACTTGACCCTTCGGATTGAAGCGATTTGCCATCAGAAGTTAACATCCTATGATGGGTTTAACAGTAAGCCTTCCTTTGACTCTCAAATAATGCAAGAGCCACTCCCCCACCATTTCAAAGTCCCTCAGCTAGAAGGCTATCATGGAACCACTAATCCTGTTGATCACCTTGAAAGCTTCAAAGCAGTGATGCTCCTCCATGAGGTCGTGGATGCCATCATGTGTCACGCATTCTCTTTCACCTTGAAGGGGGCCATCCGATACTGGTATTCCAACCTAAAACTAGCCTCTATTAGTTCCTTTGAGCAGCTAAGCTGGTCATTTGTCAGCCACTTTACTAGTAGCCGGAGGCGGCAGATGCGATAGGACTACCTCTACATTATCAAATAGAAAGAGGGGGAGGCTATCCGGTCGTTTATCAGCCACTTCAATGTGGGCACCCTAGAGGTTTGTGACCTAGATCCATCAGTCACAATATTTGCATTGATGGGCGGACTTTTGAAGAATGACTTAAAAAAATCGTTAGTGAAGATCTAACCGCGGGACTATCCCAACAAGCTGATTAGGATAGAAAAGTATGCATGCATGGAGGAAACCCTCATGGAGGATGAGGCCCCTACTAGCTTTATCGTGGGAGTGGAGAAGCCGAATGAGGAGCATTCGCCCATGAAGGAGGTAAGGACATGTCAGCATTCTAGGATGCCCCCTTGATGCTAGAAGAATAGAGGTCCTCTGATAAATCACGATATCGTCGTTAAAATATCATATTTATCAATTTAATTCCAACTTTTTTAAAATGATTAAAAGTACGAAGATAGTAGCAAGTCAGATCGAATCCATAGAAAGACAGTAATTTAATTTTAAAATCTTTGATTTTTATAAAAAAAGATTTTTGTAGTTGAAAAATAAATTAAAAATAAAAAGCAAAATTTAAACATTGCAGAAAAATAAACTTAGTACTAAGATCTACTATTTAGATCTTAGCATCTACGTGCAATGAAATTAAAGAGTAATTAAAATTAAAGAAGCAGAATTTAAAGAGCAAGAAATAACTAAAATTTAAAGAGCAAGAAAATAAATTTTATATTTAAAATTAAAATTTAAAATTTAAATATAATAATTGAAAAGAAATAAAAACTAGAATAAAATCTTAATCTTAGATCAGCATTGGCATGGAGATGGCGTAGAAGATCTGCTCTTCCTCTTGATACCGTCTATCTCGAAGCAACCTTCCATCAAAAGCCTGGCTTCCATCCTATGCCATGGCTTCACCTTGATTGGATGCCTAAACTCTAGAGTCCTGAGATCCTTAAATAGTTGCTGGAGGGCTGGAACTTTTGCTATCAGGTAGTATGGAACTAAAAGTAGTGTATATATCCATGTTTGTCGAAAAATTCAAGTGAGAATCACTGGATCAAAGGTTCTGCAAATTCTGACCATTAGATAGGAATTCGGTGCTTCAAAAATTATCAAAAAAGCTTGTTAATCAGTCCAATTTTAGTCAAAATAAGTTCTAACCATCCGATCGCATTGATCTGGAAGATCTGTGCCATCGGATTACGTTATGGGCATGTGAATCAGCATCGGGAGCCTCTATCAATGGTTGGATCAAATTCTGGGTGTGATCTGGCCGTTGGATTGTTGCCTAGATTGCTCGGGACCGTCGGATGGCATAGTGCATCGCTCAGCTATTTGAATCAAAGCAGGAATTAACCCCGCCCATCCAATCTTGGCTGGGAACCACCATAACTATTGGATCGTGCAATTACTGTGCTGTGGACAGGGTGTCTGTAAAGACTGCAGTAAATCAGCAAGCATCGCATCACCTAAAATTACGAAAATATCTCGTGAGCCATGATTTTTCATGTTAGACCTATTAAGGGTTCATGATGGACCGAATACTATAGCGGTTCACCATGGACTGCATGGTTTTTGACATGAGGGTGACATCAGGCTGGGCGGGAGAATGGGCTGGGCTTGCTTATATTACATGTGGGCATGGGCTAGACCGTCAGGCTGATCGAGCCTGGGCACTGCTAGCAGACTGGGACGTAGGCGAATCGGGCTGAGTTCAGCCAAATCAAGCTGGTTAAATTGATTTTTTTAATTTAATTTAATTTAATTTTCTTATTTTTTTTCTTTAAATCTTTGTATCAGAATCATTTTTTATCGAATTCGCTCCAAATTTATTTCATTTTAACTAAAAAAAATAAGCTCCTTATATTAATAATAATTTTTTTAATATCAAATTAATAAAAATATTAAATTTTAAAAATAAATATAAATTAATTAATAAATTAATATTTTATTAATAAATTTATGATACTTATCACATCTCTCAACTTACTCATTGCTAATTTCTTAGCAATGTAATATTAGTCTTAATTAACCACCATGCTTTATTAAGATTCCTCCTTCACAAAAATAGCTCTAGGATTGAAGATCAAAAGTTTAGCCAGTATCACTAATTAAGTATTAAGTTTTAGAAGTAAATTTCATGGTCAGGTTAATAAAAAACTTTCTTAGAATTTATCTAAGGATCTCTAACACTTGTGTTTATGAAGTCTAACTTAGTATTTGAGTATTAATTTAAAGGATAAATATATCTTCTTTTATCATCTATTTTGGTTAATTTTTTATATACCCTCAAGGTAAATACATGAATTAAGGTAGCTTTCACACTACCTTTTCTCTTTTTTTTCTTTCTTTTTTTTACATGCTGAGCATTCTGGCCTTCCCTCCATCATTTGACGTGAATCTCCATACTTGACTTAGGTGTAGAGATCCAGTTACTAAGCTTAGGATAATCCACATATACTCTATATTTTATATTTTTATTTTAGGTAGATAGCTCTTTCCTTAAATTTAAATTTTTTTAATTAAGATATATATAAATAATCAATTTTTAGTGATAATTAAATTCTCAATTGATCTTATAATTAACACATATTTTACCTCGTTAGTGTGCATGTATAATTAAAAGTGCTGATAGTCTTTAAATGACCTAAGTAGGCCGCTAAAAGTTTGATCAACTAATTTACTTCTTGACTCGCTACAGTTATTAGTAAATACTTTCTAACTTTATTACTTTTCTAGTCTATTTTGCTTGAGATTTTATTTTTTGAAACATGATTTATTTAATTTTTTTTTCAAAAATTTTTAGAAAAATTAATTTAATTTTAAAAAATTTTAAAGATTTTTAAAATATTTTTTAATAAATTTTTTTTTATTTTTTCTATCTTTCAACTTAATCGATATTATTCTTAATAGAGAAGAAAAGATAGAAGAGTGAAATAAAAATTATGTTTATTTATCCAGCATGGATCTTGAAACTTTGATTCTCCTTTAGTCTAGCCACCTAACTTAAAAAAAATAAACTAAAAAAAATAAATTAAATAAAAAAAATATTAGATTGCTTCTCAATAAGTGCTAAGTTTATTATCTTCAATCAGACACAATGTAGCTTAATTCATTGTGGGTCTATTAATATTGCTTAGTTAATGGTTTGATTTAATGATATTCCTTTAATATGTAGTTTAAGTCTATGACCATTTATCTTAAAAAAATTCTTAGATCTTGGATCATAGAGTTTAATTACACCATATGGGAACACTTGATTGACTATGTAAGGTCCATCCCATTTGGATTTTAATTTTTCAAGAAATAATTAAAGCCTTGAGTTAAATAACTAGATTTGTTGATTTAGCTCAACAATTTTTCTCGAAATGTGTTTATCATAAAAACTTTTTATGTTTTCTTTATAGATTTTTAAATTCTTATAAGCTTCTCATCTTAATTCATCTAATTCGCTCAATTGTAACATCCGATTGGAACCAACTTGATTCAGATCAAAATTTAATTACTTTATTGCCCAATATGCTTTATGTTCAAGTTCTATCGAAAGATAACATGCTTTTTCATAGATTAATCTGTAAGGAGACATTCCAATAGGGATTTTATAAGTTGTCCTATAGGCCCATAATGCATCATCTAATTGATCTAACCAATTTTTTCGATCAGGCTTAATAGTCTTTTGTAAGATATTCTTAAATTTTCTATTAGATACTTTTACTTGGCCATTTATTTGTGGATGATATGATGTAGCTATCTTATATGTCATTTTATATTTTCGTAGTGTTAGGAACTGATAGTTGATGAAGTGGGTACCTCCATTGCTAATGATAGCATGTGAAAATTCGAACTTAGAAAAAATATTCTTTTGAACAAATTTTAAGATTACTTTATGATCATTGGTTCGTGTTGCCATTGCTTCAATCCATTTAGAAACATAATCGACGGCCACCAAAATATATTCAAAACCTTTGAAGGGTGGAAAAGATCTCATAAAATCAATTTCTTAAACATAAAAAATTTCAACTACCAAGATGGGATTTAAAGGCATCATGTCTTTCTTTGAAATATTTCCTAAGGATTGACACTTAAGACATTTCTGGCTAAAAGTGTAGGCATCTATAAATAATGTAGGCTAGTAAGAATTACTTTGCAATACTTTGGTTGTAGTTTTTTAATCAAAAAAATATTCTCCTCAAGTAAGAGTATTATAGAATTGCAAGATACTCAATTGTTCAGACTCTGGCACATATCTACATATGATTTGATCGACATAAATCCTAAAAAATTTAGGATCTCCCTAAAAATAATATTTGATTTGAGAAAAGAATTGATCTTTTTTATTTTTAAACCAGTCATTAGAAATTTATCCTACAACTAAGTAATTGACAATATCTGCGAACTAAGGAGCCTTTACATGTGAAACTGCTAATAATTGCTTATTTAAAAAAGATTCTCCAACTGATGTAGGTTCACTATCTTCAACTAGAATCCTAGATAGATGGTCTGCTATAATATTTTTAGATTTCTTCTTATCTTAAATTTTTATATTAAATTCTTGTAGCAATAAAATTCATCTAATCAATCATAGTTTAGTATCTTTCTTTAAGAGCAAGTATCTTAAAGCTGAATGATCTGAATAAATCATGATTTTTGATCCTAACAGGTATGATCTAAATTTTTCTAGAATAACATTATAGCTAGTAACTCTTTTTTGGTTGTGGTATAATTCATTTGAGCTTCATTTAGAGTTCTACTGGTATAATAGATCACTATGAAAAATTTGTTTATCCTTTGGCCTAAGACAGCTCCTATGGCAAAGTCTAAAGCATCACACATAATATCAAAAAATAGTGACTAGTTTGGAGGTTGAATGATTGGGGCTTTGGTCATAGCTTCACTCAAGAATTCATAAGCTTTAAGACAATCTTCATTAAAGTTAAAAGGAATATCCTTAGCTAATAGGTTATATAAAGGATAAGAAATCTTAAAAAAATTTTTGATGAAGCGACGATAGAATCCTACATGGCCAAGAAAAGATTTTATTTGTTTGACAGAAGTGGGTGGAGGTAGTTTAGAAATTAGGTCAACTTTTGCTTTATCAACCTCAATCCCTCTCTTAGATACTATATGTCCTAAAATGATCTCCTCTTGGACCATGAAGTGGCTTTTTTCCTAGCTTAAAACTAAATTAGCCTCACTACATCATTTTAATATTCTCTTCAAATTGTTGAGGCAACTCTCAAAAGACTCTCCAAAGACTAAAAATCATCCATAAATATTTCTCAGAAATCTCATATTATATCCAAAAATATTGACATTATGCATCTTTGAAAGGTGGCAGGTGCATTACACAGTCCGAAGAACATTCTACGAAAAGCAAAAGTTTCATAGGGACATGTGAAGATGGTCTTTTTCTGGTCTCCTAAGTAGATTGTTACCTAATTATATCCTGAGTATTCATCTAGAAAGCAAAAATATTATTGGTCAGCTAGTCTTTCCAGAATTTGGTCAATAAAGGGTAATGGGAAGTGATCTTTTTGGGTGGCTGTATTGAGTTTTCTATAGTCTATACAGACATGCCACTTAGTGAAAAATCATGTTGGCACTAGGTCTCCATGGTCAGTGCGAACAATTATGAGTCTAGATTTCTTTGGAACAACTTATGTAGGACTCACCTAGTGGCTGTCAGAAATAGAAAAAATAATATCAGCATCTAACCATTTAATTACCTTTTTCTTGACTACTTCTTGCATATTAGGATTGAGCCATCTTTGCATTTCTGGAGTTAGTTTGACATTATCTTCTATGTAAATATGGTGTATATATATTGATGGACTAATGCTTTTTAAATCAGCGATGGTCGAACCTATGGCCTCTCTATATGTTTTCAAAATATCTACTACTTGGTCTTCCTATTTATGAGTTAGGTTAGAAGCAATGGTTATTGGCAGGATTTTCTTTGATCCTAGAAATACATACTTAAGTGATTCAGACAAAGATTTTAGTTCAAGTTATGGTGGGGCTTGAATTGAAGGATGTATTGATTCAATTTTTTGCTTAGGTAAGGGCTTAATTTTCATTGACCAAGGTAATGAATATGATGGGTGCGGTGAATTGAGCAGGGCATTCACCTTCTGTTCTGGGGTTTCTTTGACGTGCTTATTCAGAAAATCATTCTTGAGTAAATTTAAAGAGGAATTAGATTCAACTATCTCATCTATCTGATCGATTATAAAATAGTCTTCCTTCTCTTAAGTGTGCTTAGAGGTATTAAAAATATTTATTTTTACCTTTTGATTTCTAAAAGAAATATCCATGGCTCCTGTCTTACAATTGATATTGGCATTAGCAGTAGTTAAGAATGGACGATCTAGAATTATGGGATTCTGGTTTAGCTCTTGGGATGGTTCCATATCAAGTATGAGAAAGTCTACTGGAAAATAACATTTATCTACTCTAACTAAAACATCCTTAATTATAGATCTATCATGCACCGGCTAGGCCTGTCACGCCAACTGAGCTAGGTGCAGTGGCTTGGCTGAGCATGCCAATTTTGGCTGAATGAATCAGCTGAGCTGAATGAGCTGACTGAGTCAATTTTTATTATTAACTTTTTTTTAAAAAATTCATATCGAATCTATTTTAAATTGGATTGGCTCTAAATTTATTTCATTAGAACCAAAAAAGTAAGCTCTTTTTTTTGGTATACTTATTTTTATATTAAATTAATAAAAATATTAGTTTTTAAAAATAAATATAAATTAATTAATAAATTAATATTTTTACTAATAAATTTATGATACTTATTAATTATCAAGTCAACCAATTGCAAATCCTAAAAATAACCCATCCAATGCCTATCAACCACCTAAATCCAGTCAGCAATCTAACATCCTACTTAAGAATCCTCAATTAGAGAATGCCAAAGTAATTTTTGAACTTATAAGTGGTAGGATTCTTAAGGATTTGTACCAAGACTAGGTAATAGAGGCTAGTACTGATGTTAACTAAGAAAAAAATTTAGAAGAAGAGGTTAGTATCAAAACTAACCATATAGAAGAATCTGAGCCTAGAACTAGTATTGATACTAGTTCTAATGAGATAGATAAAGAAAAGAGAAAAATAAATGAGTTACCTGAGACATATAAATCCAAAGCTCCGTTCCCTCAAGCCTTAGAAGTAGGCTCTTCCCATAAAAAGCAAGAAGCATACAACGAAGAGGTAATGAAACTATTTAAACAAGTTCATATTGATTTACTCCTCCTCAATGCAATTTAGCATGTCCCGGCCTATGCTAAATTTCTCAAGAAACTTTGCACTCAAAAGCATGAGCCATGAACTACTAAAAGAATTATGCTGTTTGAGGATATAAGTACAGTCATGTTAAATCCATTACCTCAAAAGATGAAAAACCCCGATGCTCTTTTAATTTCATGTGTTATAGGAGGCATTATCTTTAACCGAGCATTATTAGACTTAGAAGCTGGTGTGAACCTACTTCCAACTTTAGTTTATGAAAAATTTGGGATAAGAGAATTTAAACCTACATTGGTTATTTTGTAATTAGCCGATGGATCTATAAAAATACCATCCCAAGAGCAGATAAATGTTATTTTCTAGTAGACTTTCTTATACTTGATATGGAACCATTTTAAGAGCTAAACCAAAATCCCATAATTCTAGGTCGTTCATTCCTAACTACTGCCAATACTAATATCAATTGTAAGATAGAAGCCATGGATATTTCTTTTAGAGATCAAAAGGTAAGAATAAAATTTTTTAATGCCTCTAAGCATACTCAAGATGAGGAAGACTGCTTTATAATTGATCAAATAGATGAGATAGTTGAATCTGATTCCTTCTTAGATTTACTTAAAAATGATTTTCTAAATA
Source organism: Cocos nucifera (assembly GCA_006176705.1). NCBI lineage: Eukaryota > Viridiplantae > Streptophyta > Magnoliopsida > Arecales > Arecaceae > Cocos > Cocos nucifera. The sequence goes on from QRFJ01000300.1 coordinate 536,526, forward strand.
AGCTTGTCAGAGAAATCCCAGACTAGGAGGTGAATACCCTTTTTGATTTACCTCACCTATCAAATTCATTATCTTGGTCAATGAAAATTGAGCTCTTACTTGAGCAAAAAATTGAACCACTACATCCTTCAATTCAGGCCCCACCATAACTTGAACTAAAATCTTTGCCTGAATAAATTAAGTATGTATTTTAGGATCAAAGAAAATTCTACCAATAATCATTGCTTCTAACCTCACTCCTGAACAGGAAAATCAAGTAGTAGATATTTTGAAATAATATAAGGAGGCCATAGGTTGGACCATTATCGATTTAAAAGGCATTAGTCCATCAATATGTATGCACCATATTTATACAGAAGATAATGCCAAACCAACTCGAGAAATGTAAAGATGGCTCAACCCTAATATGCAAGAAGTAGTCAAGAAAGAGATAATTAAATGGTTAGATGCTGGTATTATTTATCTTATTTCTGACAGTTACTGGGTGAATCCTACATAAGTTATTCTAAAAAAATCTGAACTCATGGTTGTCCGCACTGACCATGGGTATCTAGTACCAATATGACTTTCTATTGGGTGGCGTGTCTATATAGACGATAGAAAACTCAATATAGCCATTCGAAAAGATCATTTTTCATTATTCTTTATTGACCAAATCCTGGAGAGACTAGCTGGCTAACAATATTTTTGTTTTCTAGATGGATACTTTGGATATAACCAGGTAGCAATCTACCCAGGAGATCAGAAAAAGACCACCTTCACATATCCCTATGAAACTTTTGCTTTCTGTAGAATGCCCTTTGGACTGTGCAATGCACCTACAACCTTTTAAAGGTGCATGATGTCAATATTTTTGGACATGATAGGAGATTTCTTAAAAATATTCATGAATGATTTTTCAATCTTTGGAGAATCTTTTAAGAGTTGCCTCAACAATTTGAAGAGAATATTGCAATGATGTATTGAGGCTAATTTAGTTTTAAGCTAGAAAAAGAGCCACTTCATAGTTTAAGAAGGGATTGTATAAGGACATATAGTGTCTAAGAGAGGGATTGAGATTGATAAAGCAAAAGTTGATCTAATTTCTAAACTATCTCCGCCCACTTCTATCAAATAAATTTGATCCTTTCTTGGCCATATAGGATTCTATCATCGCTCCATCAAAAACTTTTCTAAGATTTCTCATTCTTTATGTAATCCATTAGCTAAGGATGTTCCTTTTAACTTTGATAAAGATTGTCTTAAAGCTTATGAATTCTTGAGAGAAGCTATGACCAAAGTCCTAATCATTCAATCTCCAAACTGGTCACTACCTTTTGAAATTATGTGTGATCCTTCAGACTTTGCCATAGGAGCTGTCTTAGGCCAAAGGATAAACAAATGTCTCATAGTGATCTATTATACTAGTAGAACTCTAAAAGAAGCTTAAATGAATTATACCATAACTAAAAAATAGTTACCAGCTGTAGTGTTTGCCCTAGAAAAATTTAGATCATAATTGCTAGGATAAAAAATCATGATTTATTTAGATCATTCAGCTTTGAGATACCTGCTCTCAAAGAAAGATACTAAACCATGATTAATTAGATGGATTTTATTGCTACAAGAATTTGATATAAAAATTTGAGATAAGAAGGGATCTAAAAATATTATAGCAGACCATTTATCTAGGATCCTAGTTGAAGATAGTGAACCTGTATCAATCGAAGAATCTTTTTTAGATGAGCAATTGTTAGCAGTTTTATATGCAAAGGTCCTTTGGTTTATAGATATTGTTAATTACTTAGTTGTAAGACAAATTCCTAATGGTTGGTCTAAGAATGAAAAGAATCGATTCTTTGCTCAAATCAAATATTATTTTTGAAAAGATCCTAAACTCTTTAGGATTTGTGCCAATCAAATCATATGTAGATGTATGCCCGAGTCTAAACAACTGAGTATCTTGTAATTCTAACATACTCTTGCTTACGGAGAACATTTTTCTGATAAAAAAACCATAGCCAAAGTATTGCAAAGTGATTTTTATTGGCCTACATTATTTAAAGATGCCTACATTTTTAGTCAGAAATATCTTAAGTGCCAAGCCTTAGGAAATATCTCAAAGAAAGACATGATGCCTTTAAACCCTATTTTGGTAGTTGAAATTTTTGATGTTTAGAGAATTAATTTTATGAAACTTTTTTCATCCTCCAAAGGTTTTGAATATATTTTGGTGGCCGTCGATTATGTTTTTAAATGGATTGAAGCAATGACAACATGAACCAATGATCATAAAGTAGTCTTAAAACTTATTCAAAAGAATATCTTTTCTAAGTTTGGATTTTCACATACTATCATTAGCAATAGAGGTACCCACTTCACAAACTATCAATTTCGAACACTACTACAAAAATATGAGGTAACATATAAGATAGCTATATCATACCATCCACAAATAAGTAGCCAAGTAGAAGTATCTAATAGAAAAATTAAGAATATCTTACAAAAGACTATTAGGCCTAATCGAAAAGATTGGTCAGATTGATTAGATGATGCATTATAGGCCTATAAGATAGCTTATAGAATCCCTATTGGAATGTCATCCTATAGATTAATCTATGAAAAAGCATATCACCTTCTGGTAGAACTTAAACATAAAGCATATTAGATAGTAAAGCAATTAAATTATGATCTGAATCAAGCTGGTTCCAACTGGATATTATAATTAAGCGAATTAGATGAATTAAATGAGAAGCTTATGAGAATTTAAAAATCTATGAAGAAAAAATGAAAGCCTTTAATGATAAACATATTTTGAGAAAAATCTTTGAGCCAAATCAACAAGTTTGATTATTTAACTCAAGGCTTTGATTGTTGTTTGAAAAATTAAAATCTAGATGGGATGGATCTTATATAATCAATCAAGTAATCCCACATGATGTAATTAAACTCTATGATCCTAGGTCTAAAAATTTCTTTAAGATAAATGGTCAAAGGCTTAAACCATATATCGAAGGGATATCATTAAATCGAACCATTGACTAAGCAATATTAATAGACCCACAATGAATGAAGCTACATTGTGTTGACTGAAGATGATAAACTTAGCGCTTGTTAGGAGGCAACCCAATATTTTTTGCATCTAATTTATTTTTAGTTTATTTTTTTAGGTTAGATGGCTAGGCTGGAGGAGAATCAAAGCTTCAAGACCCATGCTGGATAAATAATAAAAATTTTTATTGCATCCTTCTATTTTTTCTTCTCCATTGAGAATAATATTGATTAAGTTGGAGGATAGAAAATGAAATTATCTATTAAAAAAATTAATTAATTAAATTAAATTTAAAAAAAAAATAAATTTTTCTTTAAAAAATCTTTTGAATAAACTATATTTTAAGAAAATTTTTTTTGAGCAAAATAGACTAGAAAAAGTAATAAAGTTAGAAAGTATTTACTAATAACTGTAGCAAGTCAAAAAGTATATTAGTTGGTCAAACTTTTAGCGGCCTACTTAGGTCATTTAAAGGCTATCAGTACTTCAAATTGCACATGCACACTAACAAGATAAAGTAAGTATTGATTATAAGGCCAACTAAAGATTCAATTATTACTAAAAATTGATGATTAATATATATCTCAATTAAAAAAAATTAAATTTAAGAAAAAAGCTACCTATCTAAAATAAAAAGTATAAAATATAGAGTATATGTAGATTACCTTAAGCTTAGCAATTGGGTCTCTATACCTAAGTCAAGTGTGGAGGTTCATATCAAATGATGGAGAAAAGGTCAGGATGCTCAGCATGTTTAAAAAAAAAGGAGAAAAGGTAATGTGAAAGCTAGCTTAATTCATGCACTTACCTTGGGGGTGTATAGAAAATTAACCAAAATAGATGATAATAGAAGATATATTTATCTTGTAAATTAACATCCAAATACTAAGTTAGACTTCACAAATATAAGTGCTAGAGATTTTTAAATAAATTCTAAAGAAATTTTTGATTAATCCGACTATGAAATTTACTTTTGAAACTCAATACTTAGTGATATTGGCTAAACTTTTGATTTTTAATCCTAGAGCAAGTTTTATGAAGGAGGATCTTAATGAAATATGGTAATTAATTAAGACTAATATTGCATTGCTAAGGAACTAGCAATGAGTAAGTTGGGTGGTGTGATAAGTATCACAAATTTATTAGTAAAAATATTAATTTATTAATTAATTTATATTTTTTAAAAAATTAATATTTTTATTAATTTAATATAGAAAAATAAGTGTACCAATAAAAAGAGCTCATTTTTTTGATTCTAATAAAATAAATTTAGAGCTAATCCAATTTAAAATGGATATGATATGAATTTTTAAAGAAATAATAATAATAATAAAATTGGCTCAACCGGCTCATTCAGCCAAAGTTGGCATGCTTTGCTCAGCCAGTGCGATAGGCCCAGCCGACGTGCTAGTTAGCTGGCCTAGCCTGAGAAGCTGGCTCGCTAGCCTACAAGTCCACGTGTAGTAGCCCATTAGGCTCGCCAGTGCACAGTAAATCGATCGATCGTTTCACAAAATTAGGCATAGACCGCCAGCTTAGCAGAATGTGGTGAATCATCGATCGCCATGCGGCAGACCTAGACCCTTAAGGGGTTCAGAAAAAAACTCACACGGCTTATGGGGGCAAAATGATAATTTCATATGCAAAGGCACACGGTGATTGGTCCAAATCTATGGTGCAGCCAATCTATGTAGACCATGGGAATAGTAGAAGCACTATTATGCAGTTGTGGTTGTTGCCGGTCCAGATCTAATGGCTGCTGTATTTTTTCATTTTGATTCTAATTCCCTCAGCTCTCTAAATGCCATCTGACGATCTCGAAAGCTTTTGATGTCGATCCGATGGTTGACGATGCTTTCGATGGTGATTCAATCACCCAAACATGATCCAATGATCGAAAACCCTCCATTAGGCATGATTGGATGGCTAGAATTCTATCTGAGCAGATCTAGGCTATTACACATTGATTTTTGGTATTTTTTGGACCCTTGGATTGCCATCTGATGGCTAGAACTCATGGAACTCAATAGAATTTGATCCAGGTAGAGTTTTAAGTCAATTTTTACTCGAATTCCTTCATATACAAGGATCTACATGATGTTTTAGTCCCACATTGCAGGTTCTAGCCCTCCAACACCTATTTAAAGACCCTAGGACTCCAGAGTTGAGGCATTTGATCCAGGAAAAGCCACGTTATAGGGTGGAAGCTAGGCTTTTGGCTAAAGGTTGCTTTAAGGCAAATGGTGCTAAGAGGAAGAGCTGGACTTCTATGCCATCTCCACACTACCGCTGATCTGAGTTAAAAGTTTTGTTCTAGTTTTTTTATTTCTTTCTCTTTTCTTTTTAATTATTGTACTTAAATTCTAAATTTTAATTTTAATATAAAATTTATTATCTTGCTCTTTAAATATCAGTTATTTTTTTCTCTTTAAATTCTATTTTTTTAATTTTAATTACTTTTTAATTTTTTTATAAGTAGATGTTAAGATCTAAATAGTAGATCTTAGTACCAAGTTAATTTTTTTACAATATTTAAATTCTACTTTTTAATTTTCTAACTTTAAAACTCTTTTATTTTTTTCATAAAAATTAAGATTTTAAAATTAAATTACTGCCTTTCTATAGATTCAACCTGACTCGTTACTGTCTATGTGTTCTTAATCATCTTAAAAAAAGTTAGAATTAAATTGATAATTATGATATTTTAGTGATGATATCATGATCTATCAGTAATTGATCTGGTTCTCTTCTTATACTAGACTCAGCTAATTATCTCATTTGAGCTTCTAGCCTGGTGATGGATTATTGTTGAGTCAAAATTGATTGTTGTTGAGATAGAATTAATTATTGTAATTGATTAAATATATTATCGACTAGATTGATCTATTGAGGAGGTAGATATGAGGGCTGATTATAATACAATGGCTGAAAAGACTGACTAGACTGACCTCTGTTATAGGCATAGTTCTGGTATTGTGGCCTATTTTGATAATTTTGTACTAATAAATTTTGAATTTGAGCTTGAGTTTATTGTGGTTTCCAAAGGAAATTAGGATGGTTCCTCCAACAAGAGTTATATAAATTTGAAAATGGATCCTAGTTTGGAGTAGTCTTGAGCAGCTTGAACTTATTCTTGAATGAAAGATGAAAACTGTGGAGCCGTAGGACATTCATTTACATGATGGATTGGGCTAATACAAATAGAATAAATTTTTTGATAATTAAAAGATGGTGTGTATTGTCCAGGAGATTGTTGATCTATATTTAGAAATTGATCTAATTTTTGGATAAGAAGGTCAACTTTATCAAATTTTGAGCTATTAGGTTCCAATCAGCTTTAGAACTAGGTTCTGGATGTTTGATCTATATACTCTTGCCCATTTTTGATGAGAAATTGACCTTTCATAAGAGAATAATGAAGCATGATTAATCAAATTTTTACTTAGAGTTTCAAACAAGACATAAGCTTCATCCTCACTTTTTCTCATGAATGCACCTCCATAGGATGCATCTACCATTTATTTATATTGATCACCTAAATCTTCATAGAAAGTTTGAACGATTTGCCACTTAGATAAACCATGGTGTGGACATTTTTCAAGAAGTTTCTTAAGTCACTCCCATGATTCATGAATTTGTTCTTCTGAAAGTTGAGCTAATTCAGTGATAGCTCGTCTTATAGTGTTGGTTCGATCTATGGGATAAAATTTTTTAAGAAATTCATGTTGCATCTTTGCCCATATTTAGATTGGTCTTCCTATTGTGCCAAGCTAGTACTTGGTTTTATCTTTTAATGAGAAAGGGAACATCGTCAATCTAAGAACATCACCAGAAAAATTCTGGAGTTTTATCGTAAAGCAGATTTCTAAGAATTCATCTAGATGCTTGTAAGGATCTTCATTGGTGTTCCTATAGAAGGATGGGAGCATTTGGATTATGGTCGACTTGATTTCATAATAGCTAACAGAGATATCAGGTAAGTGGATACAAGTCGATGGATTATAGGTGATAGGAATAAAATATTTTTTTATTTGTCTAGGTGGTTCTCTAGAATTTTCAGCCATTTAATTATCTGATTTTATATAAATCAGTCATTCAATTTTGAAATTTGATTTAACTAGGTCAGGTAATAGCGATCTCCTACCGTGCATGTATTAGTGCAATCCTAATGTATGATTCCAAATTTTTTTCTTTATATATATATTTTATATTTTTGTAGAGAGAAGAAAAGAAGAGAAAGAAGAGGATTCTAAGGAAGGGTCCTAAGAAGTCCTAAATCTAGAGATGATAGAGAAGAATTAATTATATTTATGTTTAATATTAATTAGCAAACAAGTTAGACAAAAATAAGAATTTTTCTAGATCTAGATAGCTCTTAACTATCAAGATTACCTTCAAGCCCTCCAAGTAAAGAATTAGCCATTTAACTGACCAAATAAGTGTAAGATCGATGGAAGTCCCCCCATTGCTTGCCTTAGATACCAATTATCTTGGCTAGATAAGCTAATGGAACCAATCAAGTAATCACTTTCCTTTGGAACATAATTCTTGAATCAATTTTCTTAGACACTAATTAAATTAACTAACTCTAATCCGGTCCAACTCTTAGGATTTCTTATCCTATTAAGCTCGAGTTCCTAAGAACAATGTCTAATTAATTTAAATTTAGAGGATTAGGCCAATGATGGATGCTGGTTGATTGTTTGTGGGCTAAGAAAGGATGATCAAACTCCCACCTCATCTTGATTAATGGGTTGTGCCCTTAAATTGATTTAAAGATGAATATGCACAATCACTTTTAGGCAAGGGATTCTATGTAACTAAATTAAATGCATGCAACTGATTAGACTTGAGAGACTTACCTTATCTCCAGCAATCATCAATAAAAATAGTAATAAAACTAATATGATGGATACTCTAAATAATTAAGATTTTCACTCTTATCATGAGATTTTTAATTAGATTTAAGTAAATATTTTTTTAATTTAATTTAAAAATAAAATAAATAATAAAAAAAAATTAGGGTTTAGGATTGATCTCACCAAATAGGATTGGAAGCTTCCTCCTTGCCCTACTTTTTTTATTCTTTTTCTCTTTTTTCTACAAAATACATAAGAAAAGTTAGTAAATAGTAATAAAAAAATTAAAGAAATCAAAAATTTTAATTTTTATGTCTTTTTAGCAATGACGTTAAAAACTTGATAAATCACGCTATTGTTGTTAAAATATCGTATTTATCAGTTTAATTCTAACTTCTTTAAAATGATTAAAAGTACATAGATAGTAGCGAGTTGGATCGAAATTAGAGAAAGATGGTAATTTAATTTTAAAATTTTTGATTTTTATGAAAAGAAAAAAAAAGATTTTTGAAGTCAAAAAATAAATTAAAAATAAAAAATAGAATTTAAATGTTGTAGGAAAACAAAATTAGTACTAAGATCTACTATTTAGATCTTAGCATTTACTTGCAATGAAATTAAAAAGTAATTAAAATTAAAGAAATAAAATTTAAAGAGTAAGAAATAACTAAAATTTAAAGAGTAAAAAAATAAAATTTATATTTAAAATTAAAATTTAAAATTTAAATACAATATCTGAAAAGAAACGGAGAAGAATAAAAACTAGAACAAAATCTTAATCTTGGATCAGCATTATTGGCGTGGAGATGGCATAGAAGACCGGCTCTTCCTCTTGGCACCATCTATCTCAAAGTAACCTTCAGCCAAAAGCCTAGCTTTCATCCTATATCATGGCTTCACCTTGATTGGATGCTTGAACTCTGAAGTTCTAGGGTCTTTAAATAGTTGCTGGAGAGCTAGAACTTCTGCTATTAGGTAGTATGGGACTAAAAGCAATATATTGATTCATGTTTATCGAAAAATTCAAGTGAGAATCACTGGATCAGAGGTTCTGCAAATTCTAACCGTCAAATAGGAATCTAGTGCTTAAAAAATTACCAAAAAAGCTCGTTAATCAGCCCAACTTTAGTCGAAATAAGTTCTGGCCATCCGATCATGTTGATTTGGAAGATCTAGGCCGTCAGATCATGTTATGGGTGGGTGAATCAGCGTCGGGAACCTCTATCAACTATGGGATCAAATTCTGGGCATGATCTGGCCGTTGGATTGTCACCTGGATCGCTCGAAACCATTGGATGGCATAGTGGATCGCTCAGCTATTTGAATCAAAGCAAGAATTACGTCCATCCAATTTTGATTAGGAGCCACCATAACCATTGGATTGTATAATTACCATGCTGTAGATTGCGTGGATCGTGCATTTGTAAAGACCGCAGTGAATCAGCGAGCACCATGTCACCTAAAATTATGAAAATACCTCATGAGCCATGATTTTTTATGGTAGACCTGTTAAGGATCCATGATGGACCGAATACTATAGCGGTCCACCATGGACTGCATGGTCTTTTATGAGGGTGACATCAGGCTAGGCAGGAGAATGGGCTGGGCTGGTGCTAGGCTTGCTTATCGCGCACAGGCGTGGGTTGGACTGTCAGACGGATCAGGCTTGGATGTTGCTAGTGGACCGGGCCGCGGGCGAACCAGGCTTGGTTCAGCCAAACCAAGTTGGTTGAATCGATTTCCTTTCTAATTTAATTTTATTATATTATATTATTTTTTCTTTAAATCTTTCTATTGGAGTCATTTTTTATCGGATTTGCTCCAAATTTATTTTATTTTAATCAAAAAATAAGTTTTTTTTATTAGTAATAATATTTTTTATATTAGATTAATAAAAATATAAATTTTTAAAAATAAATATTAATTAATTAATTAATTAATATATTTATTAATAAATTTATGATACTTATCATCCTTGCACCAGCTGACATAGAAGTCTCCCGAGGAGGAACCGACGTCTTTCACCATAGATTAAGAAACTTGCCAATCATACCCTACTAAATGCTCCCAGATCGCAAGTGCTGATGGATGTTAGGAAGCAGCTCCTAGAGGCCCCAAAGCTTAGAACCCTCCATCACTGAAATCTCAACAAATTTTGCCTCTACCATTGTGATCACGATCATAACATAGAGAAATATATCCAGCTCCGGGACAAGCTAGAGAACCTCATCAGGAGTGGCCATCTCAATCGGTTCATTCGACGCCTGGTGGAGCATCGGCGAGAGCAAATGAGGTCACTTGCACCATGCAAATGGGTGCAGCCGACCGAGCCCTAATCGGCATTATAAACACCATTACTGGGGGGCATGCGAAGAAACAAGCAAGGCCCAGGCAGTTTTTAAAAGATAAAGAACTGAAAAGCCAATTATATTCATAGAAGAGGACACCCAAGAGGTCCAAGTCCCATACAATGATGCAGTTGTTGTAACTTTGAATATCAATAACTATGATGTACGCTGCATCCTTGTTGATAGTAGAAGCTCCATGGATATTTTGTTTTGCGATATATTTGTTAAAATGGGATTGTCTAACGATTGGCTAGGGAAAATTGACTCTCATCTTATTGGCTTCATTGGGGATGTTGTCCCCATGGAAGGGGTCGTTACCTTGCTTGTGAAAGCTGGCCAATATCCTCTTCAATCCACTGCTCAGGTCAAGTTCCTGGTTGTCCGGGCCTCCTTGATTTATAATGCCATATTCGACCAACTAGGGTTGAACTCGCTCCGAGCCATCTTATCGACTCGCTGCTTAAAGAAGAAGTTTTCGATGGTGCAAGGCATCGAAGAAGTCTATGGGGATCAGAACCTAGCGTGCTACTACTAAAATGTCATCTTAAGGCAGTCTAGACCCACTATGACCTATCCTATTGAAGGGCTAGATTCCCATGATGAACTAGCCAAGGAGCAAGGGATGCCAGTCGAGGACCTCATTTCCATCCCCCTAACTGATGGAAATAAGGGGCATACAGTCTGAATCGGCTCGAGCTTGAACTAGGTAATGAGGGATCAACTAACTTTCTTTTCGTAGGAAAATGTCGACATCTTTGTATGGGCACTTACTGACATGCCTGGCATTGACCACTCGATGATGGTGCAACGGTTGAACATGGACCCAAACCATCGATCCTTAAAACAAAAAAAGTGGAGTTTCTCCCTGAAATGATAAAAAGTAATAGCCGAGGAGATGGATAAGCTGATTCATGCCAAATTCATCAGAGAAGAGGCATACCCAGAATGGATAGCCAATGTTATGATGGTAAGGAAGGCTAATAGAAAGTGGTGCATTTGCATCGACTTCACCAATTTAAACAAGGCCTATCTGAAGGATAGCTACCAACTCCCAAGGATCGATCAACTGGTTGATGCCATGTCGAGCCATGAACTTCTCACCTTCATGGATGCCTTTTTCAGCACAATCAAATTTGGATGGTACCAAAAGACGAGGAGAAGACCGCTTTTATTATTGATAGAGAGTTTTTCTTTTACAGGATTTTGCCTTTGGGCCTAAAGAACGTAGGTGCCACCTACCAACGATTGGTGAACAAAGTCTTCAAAGATCAAGTCATCAGAACATGGAGGTGTACGTAGATGATATGCTTGTTAAGAGCAAGTTGGTGGGAGGCCATATTGATGACCTCTGCGAGACCTTTGCCACCCTATGCAAGTACCAAATAAAGCTGAACCTAGTCAAGTGTGCCTTTAGGGTAACCTTTAGGAAATTTCTTGGATTTATGGTCTCAAGCTGAGGGATTGAAGCCAATCCTAAGATAATAAGGGCCGTACAAGAAATGATCCCTCCCAAGATGATTGTGGAGATCCAGTGCCTTATCGGGAAGATCACCGCTTGGAGCCAGTTTGTCTTAAGATCGGCCAAGCGGTGCCTAGCTTTCTTCTAAGTCCTACGAAGACCGAAAGACTTCCAGTGGTCCGAAGAGCGCTAGAAGGCCTTCTTGGACCTCAAAGACTACCTTAGATTCGCTCCCCTCAGCAAGCCTGACCCAGATGAAGAGCTACTTTTGTACCAAGCAGTCTCACCTGTCATGATGGGTATGGTGCTCGTACAGGAAAGGGACAAGATCTAAAAGCTAGTGTACTACATCAGCTGAATGAATGCTGAGGGAAGTAGAAACTTGATACTCTAAGCTGGAGAAATTAGCCTATGCCCTCCTCATCACCACCTGAAAACTCTAGCCCTATTTTAAGGCCCACACCATCACCCTTCTAATGGATTAGCCCATTAAAGACATCCTCCACTGACCAGACATCTCTGGGTGAATAGCTAAATGGGAGGTTGAGCTCTTTGAATTTGATATCACATTTCATCCTTGACCATCGATCAAAATCCAAATGCTAGCTGACTTCATGGTCGAGTGTACAATTCCTGATGACCCCAACGAGTAGGAAACATCTGAGCCCTGGAATCCAATATGTGGAGAACCCTCCAATGATGAAGGCAAATCTTGGATGATCTATGTAGATGGTTCATCAAATTCTATAGGGTCGGGGATGAAGTTGGTACTCTCGAGCCCAAATAGAATGGTGGCTGAGTACGCCTTATGTTTTGAGTTCTCAGCAATAAATAAAGAGGTAGAGTATGAAGCCTTAATCACGGGACTCTGAATGGCCCAAGAGCTGGTGGTGCAAGACCTCCAACTGCACAGCAGCTTCCAGCTAGTAGTCGAACATGTTAAGAGCGACTATGAAGCCCGAGGGGAGAATATGGTCAAGTATCTTCAAAAGATAAAGGACCTCATCTTGACCTTTGAATACTTTGAAATTCAACAAATCTCCAGGTTGAAAAACTCCCAGGTGGACTTGCTATCCAAATTGGCCACTTCAGAACCCACTGATTTGCCCGAACGGGCATTCTTTGAGATGGTGAAAGCTCCCACCATCAGTGAGCCGATAATGGTGGCACAAGTAGAAGAAGAACCCTATTGGATTGATCCACTCCTCACCTATCTCGAGGTTGGGATGCTCCCTACCAACTGGAAGGAAGCCCAAAGGGTCAGATGCCAGACCTTCTGATACCTCCTTTATGAGGAAAAGCTCTACAAGAGATAATTTTTCTTGCCCCTTCTCAGGTGCTTGCGATTGATGGAGGCCAATTACACCCTGAGGGAAGTCCACGAAGGCACCTGTTAGAGTCATATAGGAAAAAAAATTTCTCACTTACAAGATCCTTCGATAAGGGTACCATTAGCCAACCATGCAAAAGATATCGAGGAGTATGTTGCACACCACAATCAGTGTCAGGTGAATGCCAACATCCAATACCTGCCCTCGGTGTCGATCACCTCCATTAGTGCACCATAGCCATTCACACAGTGGAGAATGGATATCCTTGATACTTTTCTGCAGCCTTTAGAAAATGAAAGTTTTTGCTCATCGCCATCAACTACTTCACCAGATGAGTTGAAGCTGAGCACCTCACATGCATCACTGAAGCAAGAGTCATTGACTTCATATAAAAGTTGATTATTTATCGATTCAAACTATCCGGAGCAATCATCATCGATTATAGATGATAATTCATAGGGTCAAAGTTTGAAAACTTCAATGACGAGCATAGGACTTCTCATCACCTAATCTCTGTGGCGTACCTACAAGCCAATGGAGAGGCGAAAATAACAAATTGAACCCTCCTACAACATCTGAAGGTAAGATTGGGCAAAGCCAAAGAGTCATGGGCCAAATTCTACTATGTGCTATGGGTATATAGGACCACCTCGAGGGTCCCAATAGGAGAAATCCCCTTCAACCTAGCTTTCAAAAAAAAGGCGATGGTCTCAGTCAAAGTTGGGGTCCCCTTTGCATGCATCAAGGGCTACAACGAGTAGACCAATTTGGAGAAGCTGCGTGCAAATCTAGACCTACTTGATGAAGCTTGGGAGAGAGCATAGATTAGAATGGTATTACATCGGCACAAAGTGGCTCACTACTTCAACTCTAAAGTTCAAAGCAAAGTTTTCAAAATTGGTGACCTAGTGCTCCATAGGATAGATATCTTCTAGCCTGAAGAGCGAGGCAAACTAGCACCAAAGTAGGAAAGCCCCTACTAAGTTGATGGGGTTGTGAGGCCAGGGACCTATCAGCTCAAGCGATTGGACGGAACCCCGCTCTCTCGACCATGGAACTTGAAAAACCTCCAAGTATATTATCAGTAATGTACACTGAAATTATCCGAAATAAAATTTTATTCCAAAAATAATCTCTTGTCTGCTCATAGGGAGAGACCGGATGGCCTTTACATGCCCCATCGACAAAGGTCCTCAATGATCCAAATGGGAAGAGGCTGGATGGCCCATATGTAGCCCAGGGGAGAGGTCGGATGGCCCTTCATGCCCCATCGATGAAGGTCCTTGGCGATCCAAATGGAGAGAGGCTGGATGGCCCATATGTGCCCCAAGAAAGAGGTCGGATGGCTCTTACGTGCCCCATCAATGAAGGTCCTTGGCGATCCAAATGAAGGGAGATCGGATGGCCCATATGTGCTCCAGGAGGGAGGTCGGATAACCCTTTGGCGATCTAAACAAGGAGAGGCTGAATGGCCCATATGTGTCCCAGGGGATAGGTCGGATGACCCTATTCATCCCATTGAGAAGGTCTTTGGCAACCCAAATGGGAAGAGTCAAGATGGCCCATATGTGCCCTATGGGAGAGGCTGGATGGCCCATAGGTACCCAAATGATGATGATCTCTAATCGGCTCGAGGAAGACTCTAATCAACCTGGCCTTTGTTCGACCTAGTTAAAGGAGGGTAATATCCTACGTAGGGTGATTGTTCAAAATATGAATATTCATTTGGACAAAAATATGGAATGCATAACAAAGAAGACATAAAGAAGATTCAAAATTGTTTTTACATCGACAATTAAAATTTTTACAATAATGATGTGCCAAGCACCTTGTGGAAGAGAAATATCAAACAAAACAAAGAAGTGGGATTGCAACTTCTGAAACAAGATCACCCATTTGTGCATAAAGGATGTCCCAAACCCATTAACAAGATCACCACGCTCTCCTAGATGCCACTAACTATCCATCATCTTGGATGCAAGAGGTGGACCAACCATTCAGTTGGAGAAGGACACGTGAAAGGAAGAAAGGGATACCCTCACAACCGATGATGAACGGCAACACTCACCCTCATTTGACCCCATGATATGGGTCCATCCTGATGGGGGAGTGGGCGAAGCACCAGTGATGGTAGGAGAAAGCCATGCCTGAATCACTTCAGTCGGTTGCCAAGGACCTTGAGAAAGAAATCTCCCAGCATGATGACCATGGCCCTCACCACAAGCGACTATGCGATCTAGTGGCCATCCTTGTTGGGAGCTTGTATGCCACAAAAGCACCATGAGAGACTGTCATTGAAGCCAAGCCTCCCCTTAGTGTGGAGCAAGAGAAGTCTCTCAAGGCCATGGATACGAGCACCCCCTATGTGAGATGGTGATTTTTAATACCTCCCAGTTCAATGAAGAGCCCATGAGATGGCTCTACTTTTGTAAATAATTGATAATGGTCTTGACCTAGAAGGTGGACACCATCGTCCACAGAGATGTCGCTCCACCCCTCCATCGCATATGGAAAAACTTCCACCCTAGGATAAATGGAGGGGAAGGGGTCCTATAAAAAGGAAAACATCATAGAAACACCTTTATTAGGTTGCGACATGTATCAGCTGGGGATTAGCTATAGGCACCACCCCAATAGTATACACTCAATTCAAGGGTCAAAAGGATGGATGTGTCATTTCGAAACAATGCATAATTAATGTGGGCACAGAAGCACAGGCACATCTTGGAAATCACACACATATCCCACAAACTAACCAGAATTACTCCAATCACTCAATCAAGGCTTGGAGCTGGGGATGGAGGGAGACATGTAATGAGACAATTCTGCTCGAAATGACAGCATAAAAAGATCCAAGGCCGACGAACTGAGATCTCTCACTACCACCGACCCCTTTTTGGCTATTCTCATAATCGATCAACGATCGGCTCCTAAATAATCGGTTGGCTTCCACTGTTCAGGTAGTAGAGATCTCACCAAAAGATATATCTGATTATACTATTTAAGGGCCGGACTTCGGGTGATTGGTCACATACAGTCCCATCCTACTAGCCTAGCCATCGACTAACACAACCGCTGGGCAACCTGGTTAGAGGCCTTTGGCCTTGGCCGATGAATATATGGTCAGCCCTAAATTGACTGCATACCTAAAGGCACTTGAAAAGCTAAGAATGTGCGAAAGCAAAAAATAAAGAAACTATACGAAGACCTCAGGCATCAAAAGAATATGCAAAAGAAACAGGTGGAAGTCCATCTCTTTATTACCGGCAATCTCTACAAACAACCATTACTAAGGGGGAAAAGTAGATATAGAAAGGAGGAAATTCTTCCACCACTGAGGTCTTCCCGATCTAGCCTCCGGGCCCTTACTCGAGCTCTCATCGCGAACCTTTCTACTGCCGGGATTGAGCTCGTGAATGATCGCACCACTGAAAATGCATCAAAGAATGGAAGAGATAGCATCATCCTTCGATGCATAATCAAAAAAAATTGAATGTTGGGAACCCGATATTGACCTAGTTATACAATGTTCGATAACTGACATTATTGCCCAACTCAAACATGCGGCCTAGATCACTTGAAAGTAGTGGATCAGGAGCACCCAACTCCCTTTGTCAGAACAATCATCCCATGGAATCCTGGGGCCTTACTGGTGCTAGACGACCAGCCCCAAGAGCGAGAAGCGCTCATCTCGCAGGACCTTGAGGCCCTATCGGCATTGAGTGACTTGTTCCCGGCATGGGGTTCGCGTCCGCTACATCCTTAAGCTCTATTGCAAAGTGGGTCTCCGGCCTCCCGGCCCTTTTAGCCTATTCAAGGCTCAAGACCTTCTTCCAAGTAATGCAAAGCTTGTTTCGAAGCCAAGACTCCCTAACCTCTCCATCGCACTTAGCTAGCTCAAGCTTTGTAATTATCCTCTAGGCTAAGTCAAGCTCCCGGCGAAGCTTATGACTCTCAGCCACAGCCCAGGTAGCCTCCTCAGCGACCTTCACTAGTCTCTTGCACTCCTTGGTCAACCACTTCTTCTCCTCAGCATGGGTCTTATAACTTGGCCAAACCCTTGAGCGAAGGCACTTCGACTCCACCGAGACCCCCTTAAATGCCTTGCTCATTTCGAACAGCTTCTTCTTTTGATAGGAAGCTTTCTTGTTTGCAATCTTGAGTGCCCCTTACAAGGCATTAACATGGTTCCTGAGCCGATCAGCTGTAGCAACTGGCAAAGGCTCATTATGGGAACTGGGAAGGTCGCATCCATAGGGAATTTGCTAGCACAACTAAATGAAAGCACAAAAGGATGGGGGAAGGAGGGCATGAATTCAGAAAGTAAAAATTTCATTTCATTCACAAAAAATTCGCTACATGGACAAAAGGAAAAAAAAGAAAAAGTATAAGACAAGCTATTTGCTAACCTCTTTTCGAAAGTCAATGGGGCTCAGAGTAGCTCCTGATGGACCTACCAGCACGATCGATGTGGGGGTCACTGACACCACCACTAGCGCTCGGTCTGGCTATCCCTTTGCATTGATAGGTTTGAGAGGGAAGGCCTCCTCTTCAATTTCTTTCTCCTCGTTGACCTCATCTAGAAAAGATAGGTCAATCTCGGGGAGCCACATGGCCACTCGACATTGGTAGTCGACAAAACCTTTAATGTATCTAGAATTGATGGTGTCCTAGTTGAAAGCCATCTTGTCCCTTGTATTCCTTAATGGCCAAAACCCTCTCCCGCATAAAGTCTTCTGAGGCTTTAAAGGCCTCCATGGCCCGCTGATGGGCTTTAATCAACTACTCCTCAGCCCAATGCTTGGACTCAGCCACTTGCTCCTTGACCTTCTGCTTGGCCTTGGCGACCTTAGCGGTGGCTTCCCACATCTTCTCATCCCTATCAGTCGCCACCTTATTCAATGCCTCCTTCATACGTTCTATTTTTTTCTCCGCCTCCTTGACCTATCGATAGGCTTCGATGGCATCATGAAAGGATAACTACCTTGCTTTTCCCACCTCAGACTTGCAGTTTGACAGCTCGACAAAGAAGTGGAGCGTCTACGCAAAAGTGACACCAGAAATAAGAATGAGTTGAAAGGAAGTAAGGAAGAACATGAGAGCAAAAAAAGAAATACCTGGAGCATGGAGATCGCTGAATGCTATTGTACCTCCCCAAGACTTAGGTTGTGAATTTTCTATAGCTCCATGGGGAGGATGACACTCCCAACCACTTCCTTAACGATCTCCTAGTCATTGAATGAGGAAAACCCAGGAAACCCCGATGGACAAGTATTCATGCAAATCAAATATTGAGCGGGAGCTTTCCTACTTGGGCCGACCACTGATTGGGGTTGTTTTGCCTCTTTGTCCCTGGGTGTTGATGGAGACGATGCAAAGGATGTTGTTGGTGGAGGTAGGCTCGTCGGGACAGAGATCAACACTATGGCAACTATCTCGGTTGACAATGCCCCCTTTATTGGGGGAGTGGGCGTAGGGACCTCCTTGAGCGAAGGCTCATAGCTATCGTCTGTGAACCTTGCCTGGCCGGTTCCTCCCATCTTTGACCTCTTTGAGGTACCAATTGGAAGCAAAGGCTTTCCTCTTCTTGAAGAGGTTCTGCTTTATCTCTGCCACATCCTTGGGTCTCATCTCTACAACCATCGAAGTACGGTTAAAGACCAAAATAGAATAAAGAATAAACTTATAGGCTACAATGCCACTCACCCCTGGAGTTGGCCTAAC
This sequence comes from Cocos nucifera, assembly GCA_006176705.1. Lineage (NCBI taxonomy): Eukaryota > Viridiplantae > Streptophyta > Magnoliopsida > Arecales > Arecaceae > Cocos > Cocos nucifera. The sequence continues at coordinate 555,278 of QRFJ01000300.1, forward strand.
CAAGCCCCATGTTGAAAAGGGCCTTGTCGACCACTAATTTATCCACATTTGGAGGAACTTTGAAGCAGCGCCTGAGGATCTAGAAATGCTCCTCCTCCTTAACCCTGAGTATTAGGATCAAGAGCATGGACTTCTCCGACCGACCCTAATCCAGCAAACTCCAATCGTGGAAGGAAGGGTGAGAGTTGAAGATGAAATGCTCCTTTCATGCATGAATGGAGGTCAGCACCCCCATGATTAGGGGAGAAACCTCTTTTTGGATAGTGACGTACCACCAATCTATAGCACAGGAATGCCTCCTAAGAGTGAAAAAGAAGTAAAAAAGGAGGACAGATGGCTGAACCTCAGCCATGATGCAAAGAACTAAAAAACCTATGATAAACCTAAATGAGTTTGGGATGACGGCATAAAGAAAAAGACCATAGAAATGGAAGATATCACTACTACAAAAATGGTCTATGGCAGCGATTTTTGAAACCACTGCCATAGATCCTACGGCTGTGATTTCCATTAACTGCTGCTATAGATCGAACCTATGGTAGCAGTTTTTGTAACCGTTGCCATAGGTCCGACCTATAGCAGCGGTTAATGAAAATCGCAGCCATAGGTTGGACCTATAGCAGCGGTTACAAAAAACCACTACCATAGATCGACTTATAGCAGTGGTTCATTGTAACTACTGCTATAGATCGGATCTATAGCATCGATTAGTAAAATCGCTGTCATAAGTTGGACCTATAGCAACGGTTAGTAGGAACCGCTGCTATAAGCTTATTTATGGCAGCAGTTAATTATAACCACTGTCATATATATATATATATATTTTTAAATATTATATAATTTTAAAATTTAATATCCATCTTCACCATTCATTATCTAAATAATTATCATTAGAGTATCATCATAAAAAATTATCTCAATCCAATGGCCCTAGCTTTGTCGATCAAAAAAATTTGATTTCAACAATCACGAACGATAATGCGATGATCTGATAGATGGAGACCTCTGATGGATCCAAAAATATGCAACGATAATTTTGATGATATTTATAGCATACAATCAAAGTTTCACTTCAATCAGATATCGTTATCTTGGTCAATTTAGTATAGGTTAGTTTCGATCGTTAAATGATAAATGAGTAATCAAAGGACCAAACGGTATTCGATTATGAGATAATTTTTTTTATAAATGATCTTAGATACTACTTTAATCATTTTTTTATGATGGTGATTATAAAATTTAATTCATAAGATGAAGAACGATCTAAAACTATATGTCTTTTGATAACTATTTTGAAACTTCACTGGTTGTTTTGCTCATGCTTTTGCAATATCTGCTTAACATGAACAATTTATATGAAAATGATTTGAATTTTACTATCATCTCCATATAAAATATTTAAAATTATAGAAAAGATCATTTAACTAAAAAATTATCTTATAATTGGATGCTGTTTAACCCTTTGATCGCTTATTTCTAATTTAATGGTTGAAATTATTCTGTACTAAATTAACCATGATAATGATATCCGATTGAAGTGAAACTTTGATAGTATGCTACAAATATCATCAAGATCATCATTGCAGATTTTTGAATCCATTGGAGATCTCTATCTATCAGATTATCGTATATTCATTCATGATCATCGAAATCAAATTTTTCTAATCGATGAAGCTAGGCCATCGGATCAAGGTGACCTTTTGCAACGACACTCTAATGTTAATTATTTAGAAAATGAATGGTGAAGATGGGAATTAAATTTTAAAATTATATAATATTTAAAAAAAATAAGAAAAAAATCATTTCCAATCTTCGATAGCGGTTATCAAAACTGTTGCTATAGATCTACAGCAATGGTTATAGAACCGCTGTCGTAGATCTATGATAGCGATTTTGGATAATTGCTACTGTAGATTTATGATAGCAATTCGATAATTGCTGCTGTAGGTTAGGTTAAAAATTTTTAAATTTTTTCTACTTTCCTTCCGTGCACGCTCGATCTCTCTCTCTATCTCTCCCCCTTCTCTCTATCACCGATGAGGCTCCTTCTCCCTCGATCGGTGTCGCCCCTCCTTCCCCTCGCCAGCACCGTCCCTAACTTCCCACTCCCCCTCCGGCCCCCCATCCCTAGTCGCCCCTCCCTGCCACCCGCCACCCCCCCACCTGCCCCCTAACCCCGACCCTCCCTCGACTGCCCCTCCTTCCTCCCATCCTTGGCCGCTCCTCCCCCCACCACACGCCATCCCCCACCCGACCCCCCCACCCTCCACCCTCCCCCCGATTGCCCCTCCTTCCCTCCATCCCCGATCGCCCCTCCCCACCACCCTGCCACCCCTCAGCTGCCCCATCTCTAGCCACCCCTCCCTGCCACCCCCCACCCGGCCCCCCCACCCTCCACCCTCCTCCGACCGCCCCTCCTTCCCCCCATCCTCGGCCGCTCATCTCTGTCACTCACGACCCCCCACCTGGCCCCCCACCCCCCCATCCTTCCCTCGGCCGCCCCTCGTTCCCCCCATCCCCGACCGCCCCTCCCCACCACCTGCCACCCCCCAGCCCCCCATCTCCGGCCGTCCCTCTCCGCCACCCCCCACCCAGCCCCCTACCCCCCACCCTCCCCCGGTCGCCCTCCTTCCCCCTATCCTCGGCCGCCCCTCCCCATAACCTTGCCACCCCTAGGCCCCCCATCCCCAGCTGCCCCTCCCCGCCACCCTTCACCCAGCCCCCCCACCCCCCACACTCCCCCTCTCGGTCGTCGATCCTTCCATCACTTACCTTTCGGGCCTCCTCATCACTGTGCCCCCTCCCTTCTGCCCCCCATCCCCGACTATCCCTGCTCTCTCTCTCTTTTTTCTCTTTCTCTCTCTTCTCTATCTAACTATCTTACTTTTATTTTATAGGTTACCTCTAGTGCCGTCGTTCTCTTCTAGCATTATCGCCGACGACCCTCGGAGCTTTCGATGTGACCCACTTTCTATAGCCGTAGGTATAATTTTTTTTAATTTTATAATATTATTTATTAATCATATATATTTATAATAATTTATAAAATATTTATAATAAATATTATAATTATTTATATGCCATAGTTTTTGGATCATGCCATGGTGGTAGCCTTAGGCTGTGCCATATCGGTGGCTATGGACTAGATCTATCAATGAGTTGGGTTCAGATCAGAACCTAGATATTCAGATTTGGATCCAATTTTAATTATTGATATTAGATCTGAACCTGAATACCCAATGGGTCTATACTTGAAGTATCAAAACTAGACCTTAATGGATCCCGAAAGGTCGGACCTGATTTTAGAATTCGAAACTAAGAAACGGAGAGACTGAGAGGGAGACTGATAGATTGAGAGAGGAAGGGTCGATCGCTCTTTGGCCGTCGGTAAGGAAGACCGAGAATGGAAGGGAGGGAGGGGGTTCGGCCTCACCGCCATCGCCGATGAGGGAGATCGAGAGAGGGAGAGAGAAAGGGAGGGATCCAACCTCGCCACCATCATTGGGAGTGAGGGGGTCTGGCCTTGCCACCATCATTAGGAGGGAGGGGGTCCGGTCTCGTCGATGAGGGAGATCGAGAGAAGGAGAGTGGGAGATTGAGAGAGCGAGAGAGGGAGGGAGAGGGTCCGACCTTGCCGGCATCACTGGGAGGGATGGGGTCCAGCCTTATCGACGAGGGAGATTGAGGGAGATCGAGAGAGTGAGAGAGGGAGGGATGGGGTCCGACCTCGCCGATGAGGGAGATCGAGAGAGGGAGAGAGGAAGTTCGAGAGATGGAAAAGCTGGGAGGGAGGGATTTGGCCTCGCTACCATCGTCAGTGAGAGAGATCGAGAGAGGGAGAAAGGGAGTGATCGAGGAGATGGCACACAGCCGAGTCGGCTTGGATACGCAATCGAGCCAGCTCGGGTCATGATCGAGCTAGCTAGGGGAGGACCCAAGCCAGATATCTCAGGCATGGAGCCGATTGTCTCAGGCATGGAGTCGGCTCAACTTTTGAGCGAATAGAATTTGATATATCTCTCTAAGGTTCCAACTTTAAGTCCTAAGGTGCCACCATCATCTAGTTTGTTCTTCTTTCAGGTTTCTAGATTAACACCAAGGTTTACGCAAGAGATCGGATCTACGACTGTTGCTCATCCTTAATTATTTATGAATATAATTCATGTTGTAGAATTTACTGTATAATATTTTTTGGATGTTTATATCTTATTGCTTTTGTTTATTGCATTACATAACGATAGATCCGTCAATTGATTAGTGTACATATTAGAAACTATTTATTGATGCTATACTAATATTATTGTTCAATATGTTATATTGATTAATGTTTATTAACATTGCAGGTTACGATGGCACCAAAATGCCATCTAGCTTTCACCCCTGCCCCTCGGCAGGTTACGTGGAGTTCAACATTCGAGGAGCAATCAGAGCATACTCCATCCACTTTGACATCGGCTGCTCAGGGACCTCCATTGCCAGCATCTACTCCACCGATGACATCTACTCCACCAGCGACATCTACTCCATCGACAGTTGAGCCTCTACCGTCGTCCATATCTGAGACACACGCTACTATGCAGGTATCTAAGTGTACATTTTTATTATATTAGCATAACTTTATTTTTTATATAGTATTTGTATACTTATATATTTGCATAATATATTTGCATGGTAGGTGCATCATCCAATCGGACATTTCATGGTCCCACACGTATGGCACACGTGTGGAACCACCAGCATCAAGTGATGGTCTCTTACGATGCGGAGGGGAGGCCGGTAGGGAAGATCGCATGGAAGATACATTCCTTTTTTGGAGTGCTTGTGAGGCGGTTGGACATCATTCCTTTTGATGGATGCTACCATTAGGGATCAGATATGGGTAAGTATGTACATCTTAGTTACATTTACGCATTTTATATATTTACACTATATATGTTTAATTAGAATAATTTTATAACTAATTTTTGATAACTTTGTGCAGAAGAGGTACGACTTTTTCGATCATGAGAGGGCTCGAGATGTCCGACTGAGAAAGATAGGAAAGTTATACCAGAGTTACAAGATCAAGCTCCACAAAGGATGGCTCGAGCATCGATGAGACACTCTAGAAGAGCTTGTTCCCTGGATACATGACTGTCCTTCGAGTCAATGGGAGAGGATGGTTAGACACTGGAGGAGCCAGAAGTTCGAGATAAAATTTCTAACTTTTAAATTTTTTAATACACTTAAAATTTTATTTAAATATTATTTAAATATTTATTATTTATTTGAATATTTGTTAGACTATCTTTCATTAAAATCGAGAGAACTGTACAGCCCAGGAGTATACGCACACTCTAGGCTGCGAGTCTATGGCCAATCGTGTGCATAGAGGAGTAATTAATTCTAAATCTTATTAGATAAATTAAATTTATATTTTTTATCATCTTTCTGATAAATTTATTCTTTATTATAGCTGATGAGAGATGGAGTAATGCCTAGCCATAGCAAGATCTTTTGATCCAGCCATACGGACAAGATGAACAGGCCGATGAATACCACGATCAAGCATTTTTTTGTAAGTATTAAATATATTAGTATATATGATTAGTATTATAGTATTTTTTATAAAATTTTATTTTAAATTTTAATTATAGGATCAGTTAGATGCGCTCGCGAGCGAGAGCCTGGATACCTCTAGGCCTCATGACCATTTGTCTTAGGTCTTGGGGCCTGAGCACTCTGGGAGGATCCGATGCAGGTCTGGACACACGCTGACGAGCTACTGGTCTAAGACGAGCATCTCCTCATAGACTTTCAGTGTCGTCAGTCGGAAGGAGCTTGAGGAGGCATTGGCATGGGCAGATCATGCTGCGACGTGGCCAAATCGGGCTGAGGAGTGCGCATTTCATCTGGAGGGCATCGTGAGAGATATGATATCGACGCTCAGTGCGTATTTTAGAGTCATGGGCTTCGAGGATATGTTGGCTCGCATTCCAGCTCCAGCTCCAGCTCCGGGTGACGACGATGATGATGTAGATTTAGAAAACTTTTGATGTATTTTATTTTTTTAAAAAATATTATAATAAATTTTATTTGATAATAAAATTTTAGCATTTTAGAATAATTTTTATGTTTATTATTTTTTTTGTATTATATATCTATATTTATCAAGTAAAATATATAAAAAAAAATTTAATTTTTTTAATTATTCAAGATCTACAGTAGTGATTTTATAACTGCTGCCATATCCGTGCCAACTATTATCATAGATCTCTGGTGTAAATGGTGTCAACTGCTGCATTAGATCTATGACAGCGGTTAAAAAATTGCTACTATAGATTACCTATGGCGGCGGTTATGTAACCACTGCTATAGATAACCTATGGTAGCGGTTATATAATCACTGCTATAGGTCGATCTATTACAGTGATTTTTAAACCACTGCAATAGGCTATCTATAGTAGTGGTTCAAACAACCGCTGTCATAGAGCTACGACGATGGCTGCAGTAGTAGTGGTTAAATAACCGCTGTCATAGCCTATGACAGTAATTTTTTATGCTACGACAGCGATTATGAACCGTTGCCATAGCCCTTTTTTGTAGTAGTGTATCAAGAATAAGTGGGTGGATAGAAAATATTAAACCCACTTAGAGTGCTTCTTGATGTACTCCAATGTGGCCTGGGGGAGGGGTATTAACCCCATCATCGACCCCCAAAAGCTCCAAGTCAAACTCTAGGGGGATGCCGTATTGAATCCAAACTTTGCTTAAGTCCTCTGGGGTCATCACAGAGTTGATGCTCTCCAATCCTAAGGATAAGTCAGTCATAGGACTTGAGCGGCCTATTACTGGGGGGTGGTGGTCCTTAACCACACTAGAGCCCACCATCTACAAACCTCTAGACAGATGGCTAAAGAATTTTCTTAAAAAGAGGAGGAAGAAAGATAGAGGAACCAAGAAAATGGTCGGGGAGACCCACCTGAGAATACGAGTGGGGGACGGAGAAGGAAAATGGTCGGAGAGCATCTACGAGGGATTACGAAGATGGCGGAACTGGAGGAGTGCAGGTGAAATGCAAATAGCAACCTAAATGAGATAAACTAAAGAAAGATTGTTGCTCTTGCCTTTTGTAATCATGGAAAGCTGACCGTCAAAGATAGCAAATCATCCTTCACCAAACAACCGCTTGCACGTGGCACTTTGTTATTTGCCTACCACGCCAACCAGTCGATCGGATCAATGCAGTATGCCAAACTATGCATCCATGGAATTTTTAAATCAGGACATATTTAATCTCAAAATGTTGGCATGATGGTACTGTTGGAAACTATGTCCTAAAGTCAATCGTAAGCTTGTTGATGGTTGAGCTAATTTTATAAATGTATATAATTTATTATAAATAATAATTTTTTTTGGCTTTTTCATCATAAGTGTACATCTTTCTTTTATAAACTCCTGTATTGTGATGAAGTTCTTAGGACTATTTAGAATTAATAAAAAGAGGATTTATCATTTAGTCCTTAAATATGTTCATGACCAAATGATACGTTGTTATCTAGGATGACAATATTTTTCAAGTATAGATCGTTGTGTGCCATACGGATTAATTATCCTCTTAACTAAGGAGTATGAAGATACTAGTATGGCATATAGATGAAATATAAGGATATATCTGTACTGAATGTGATCAACTTTGGTGCATTCTGCTATTAATATTTGCTTCGAAGGGATATGGATATAAGTATCCCTTTGACCTGAGATTACCATGGTGACTTGCAAGCAACTCATTGTGCTTTGGTATTAGACTATTTGAATTTCTAATTCAATGACGAAAGATTTTTAGGTATAGTCAAGTACTTGTGAAGTAGATGTGTGAGTCAAGATAGGATTGGCCACTCCTGATTTTAGGAGATGTATTGTATTGTATTTCAAATTAGCAAAATCTTGGCTAGGATAGTTATTGTGAGGAGACACAGGATTGATTGCATTAAGATACATTATGGATGTACTTTTTTAGGATTGATAGTTTAACTCTGAGTCATCCTAAACATAAGGGTCAAAGGAATGAATTATATAGTAACCATATTCAAGTGGGTTCTTGAATGTTGCTTTACATATATTCAACCTATCCAGACATCGGATACCATTGTTAGATGATCACTTCAATTGATACAAAAATTTATTTCTGTGCTATCGGCTTAGGTTCGAACCTATGTGATCACATATATAAGAGATTTCTATCTGATCGGATGGTTGATCAATGAATTTATAAATCATTCTAGACACTTATTAGAAGTGACTCAATGATCTTCTTTTAGGGATATGCACTCGAATCAGCTTACTATCTTCTTAATAGGATTTCAAATAAGTCTGTAGTTAAAATGCTAAATGAGATATAGATAGGATGTAAGCTAGTACTCTCACATCTTAGGATTTGGGGGTGTTCAACTTATGTTAAATATTTAATAATAGATAAGCTTGGACCTAGGTTTGAGAAGTGCACTTTTATAGAATATCCGAAAGAAACCAAAGGATATTATTTCTACCTTAGTGATGAACAAAAAATATTTGTCAGCCTTAAGATAATCTTTTTAGAAAAGAAATTCTTTGTGAAGGAACTGTTGCCTCTAAGATCGAACTTGAAAAAATTTGACAGGTAAAAAAATCATCATAATTAGCTAAATCTGAATTTGATTTGATTAGATCAATTTGAAGCCCAATGTACCAGTATCCTTGAGATGATTCGGTAGTGTACCATGTTAGTCGAATAGATACTATGATTTCTTAGTTCGGGATGGTAATCCTATTAAGCTCGATGAGAACGATAAGGATCCAATCACCTACATGGATGCAATGTAGAGATTCGATTATGAGATATGACTTAAAGTCAAGAAATCTAAAATGGAGTCCATGAAAGTTAGCGATGTATGGACATTAGTTAACCCACTTGAAGGGGTTAAACTCATTGGATATAAATGGGTCTTCAAAAGAAAAAGGGGCATAGACGGAAAAATAGAGACTTATAAAGTCCGTCTGGTTACCAAGAGATATCATGAATATTATGGTATTTACTATAATGAGACGTTTTCTCCTATGGTAATGTTTAAATCTATACGGATTATGCTTGCAATAGCTGTCCATCTAAATAATGAAATCTGGCAAATAGATGTGAAGATAGCTTTTTTTAAATAGAGAGCTAGATGAAGAAGTGTATATGATACAATCTGAAGGATTCACATCTACAGATGAGTCTAAGATGTGCAAGCTTCAAAGATCTATTTATGAATTGAAGTAGGCATTTCGAAGTTGAAACATGCATTTTGATAAGACAATCAAAACATATGGCTTCATTAAGAATGTAGAAGAGCCCTGTATATACAAGTGGACCAATGGTTCAGTGGTAGTATTCCTTGTGTTATATATAGATGATATTCTCTTAATCGATAATGACGTTTTTGCATTACAGAAAATAAAGATTTAGATATTATCTCAGTTCTCCATAAAGGACTAGAGAGAAGCATCCTACATCTTAGGGATGAAGATCTATAGGGATAGACCTAAGAGGTTGCTTGGATTATTCTAGTCTACATACATAAATATTGTACTGAAGTGATTTAGTATGCAGAATTTCAAAAAAGTCTATCTCCTGATAGATCATAGAATTTTTCTTTCAAAGAAAGATTGTCTGACGATACCTCAAGAGAGAGAGCATATGAGTAGAATATCATATACCTTAGTAGTGGGTTCTATTATATATACTATGACATGTACGAGATCAGATATGGCATACTCACTAGGAGTAGTGAGTAGATACCAATCTGATCTAGGAGAGAATTATTGAAAGATTATGAAAATCATCCTTAAGTATTTGAAAAATACTAAGAACCAGTGGTTAATTTATAGTGAGTCAGATTTAAAACTTATGGAATTTATATACTTCAATTTTCTATTTGACCATAATAATAGCAAAAGTATGTTGAATTATATGTTTACCCTTAACAATGGAGTTTTCTGTTGAAAAAATCTCAAGTAGCATACTATGATCGACTTAGTTTGCGAGGTAGAGTACATTACAGCATCCAATGCTGCCAAAAAAATTATGGCTGAGAAAATTTATCACCGAGCTTGGAGTGGCATCCTTTCTTGATAGTCCAGTCCTGCTCTATTGCGATAGTATTGGAGCCATTGCTTGGGGAAAGAAACTGAAAGCAAATTAGCAGACAAAGCATATTCTACATCACTACTATCTTGTCTGAGAGATCGTGGATCGAGGTAACATCGACCTTCAAAAGATCAATGAAAAGAAAAATCTGACCGACCCATTTACTAAAGCCTTTATAGTAATGAAGTTTGATAAATACAAGTCGAAGGTAGATATAAGATACTATACCGAGTGGCTTTAGGATAAGTGAGAATTATTGAAAATTATATCCTAAAGTCAATCGTCAGTCTGTTGATGTTTGAGCTAATTTTGTAAATATATATGATTTATTATAAATAAAAGTTTTTTTTAGCTTTCTTATCATAAGTGTACATCTTTCTTTTATAAACTCCTATATTATGATGAAATCTTTAGGACTATTTAGAATCGATAAAAAGAGGATTTATCGTTTAGTTCTTAAATATGTTTACGATCAAATGATACATTACGTTTATCGAATATAGGTCGTTGTGTGCCATATGAATTGGTTGTCCTCTTAACCAAAGAGTTTAGAGATACTGGTAAAGCATACAGGTGAGATATAGGGATACATCTATATAGAATGTGACCAACTCTGGAGCATTATGTTGTTAAGATTTACTCCAAAAGGATATGGATATAAATATCCCGCTGATCTGAGATCACCAAGATGACTTACAAGCAACTTATTGTGCTTTGGTACTGAACTACCTAAATTTTTCATTCAATGATGAAAGATTTTTGGACACAGTCAAGTACTTATGAAGTTGGGGATTGAGTTAAGATGTGATTAACTACTCTTGATTTCAGAAGATGTGTTGTATTTTATTTTAACTTAGCAAAATCTTGGCCAGGATAGTCCTTGTGAGAAGTCATGGGACTAATTCCATTGAGACACATTATGGATGTACTTTTTTAGGATTGATAGTTTAATTTTGAGTCATCCTAAACATAGAGATCAAAGGGATGAATTATATGATAACCATATTTGAGTGATTTCTTGAATATTACTTTACATATATTTTATCTATTTGAATGTTAAGTACCATTGCTAGATTGTCACTTCGATATGTACAAAAATTTATTCTTATGCTATTAGCTTAGGTTCGAACTTATGGGATCATACACATAAGAAGTTTCTATTTGATTAGATGGTTGATCAATGATTATGAATCATTGTAGGATCAAGTAGTCCATACGATTGATAATTGATCTAGTGCAAATATTACAGGAGGATTAATTAGTAAGTGAATTACTAATTGGCTTGATTTGATTGAGCATTAAGGCTAAGATCAAGTCTAATTAAATAAGATTCAATTTGGTTTGGTTTGGACTTGATTAGGTCAAGTCTAATTGGTTTATGAGATAAGCCAATTATAAAGAAGATCAATTTTCAATTTGATTAGGACTTGAGTGCACCTAATTCCTGATTGACTTTGGATTTAATTGGATTTAAATATAATTTAATCAGATTTAAATGGACTCCTAGTTGGATTATGATCATCTTTAATTAGGTTCCACTAATCCTAATTTAAATAAAATTTAAAATTAGTTTGACCAAAGAAAATTAGAGAGTGTAGTTGGACAGGGACTCTCTCTCTTCCTTTACGCCAAACACCCCATGCCCCATGCCCATTTTTTTGAGTTTGCATGAGTTTTCTCATGCTTAACAGAGGCCAATGCATGCCCCATATCTCTTTGAATGGAAATTAGTTTGGACTAGGTCAAACAAAGTAAGTTATTTTGACCTAGAACTCTATTTAATATAGTTTTGATATTCCTAAACTCTATCCATTGTAGGTGCCAAATTAAATCAGATATTGATCTGATTCTTAGTGCTGGAAAATAAGATTTTGTCCGTGAGTTTTTGGTATCCCACGCCCAAAAAAATAAGGTGGCGCCCAAGAGTTGGGCAGCCCCTACAATTGCCCACTTTGACCTTTCCTATTCTAGGTATTTGACCTAGACCGGGACTCCTCTTGATCTCCCTATTTAAGAGGAGTCTCGGTATGAGATTTTCAGAGAAAATTCACCATGGGATAGAGGTTTTGGGCATGAGTTATTTGGTGCAAAAATCCCTTGGAGCATGGGCTTTCTTTAGGATAACATCTTAGTATATCCTGGTGAGAGAAAAGAAAGAAGAGAAGAAGGGATTCTTCTCTAGAGTTTTTTAATCTCTCTCTTCTATATATTTTTGAGAGATAAGGGAGGAAGAGTTTCTTTCTTAAGTCCTCCTCTAGTTTTTTATCTCTTGGAAGGTCCAAGAGATTCAAAGAAAAGGAATCAAGATCAACCGTTAGGAGGGATCTACAAGGAGCTAGTACCCTCCACAGATCTTCGATCGTCAAACCTCCGATCAACATAGAAGCCTCATATGGACAACCTGTAGAGGCTGAATATCCTGTGTGGCTCTGAGCGATGATTACATCCACAAAAATCAGTAGTGGAGTTCTCAACGCATGCTCAGGTATAGAGATCTAATCTCTACATCCTGCTAGATTAGATCTAAATCAGTATTGATATGATCAATAACTTTATATCAATTTATTTTTAGATTTTCACATGCATTATATCATATCATAAGATCCTAGATTGTAGGTATTTTTATATGCAAAATAGATTAATATGATTAATCTAAATCTTTTGCTATGTAATTTTTGAAAAAAATTCGAAAAGCATGCATCAAACCCTATAATGTTTTCTACCAAGTACCACTTCATATCCTCCCTGAAAGTCATGCATCCCATCAATAGAAGATTCCTCACCTTCTTGGCTGACTCATGTGGAATTACTCCCTTTACTCGACCAATGCTCAGACTCAGGAGTAGGGGGCATATATTAGGAGAAAATCCACACAACCTGATAATGTAAGGAGAGCCCAGGGCCCAAAGATGTCCAGGCCCAATAAGTCAGAGCACCTTGCCACCCTCGACCTTGCATCACCTACCTTTTTATGGCTGACCAGTCCTTGGATCGAGAACAATTGATCTTGGGTCTATGCTTGTCTTCGGTGATTCCTTGCTTATGCTGGTAAAGGCTCGTCGACTACCTTTCATCAATTCCCGCTCAGAGCTGCTGACAACCCATGATGGCCAACTTCTAAAGGCCAATCTCGAAAGTCGTCGACATATCCATACGGTCGTATCGGTCCAACCAACCCTTGGCACCCAACCATTCTCTCCCTGATAACCAAATCGACAAGGATGGGTAAACCTTCCCCCCATTACTCAATGCCCGAAGGGAGACCCGGGGCCGTCGATCCTCGATCGGCTGGCCCCTCACCAGATATCCCCTTAAGGGTAGCTATCTCTCGACTAAGGACCCTCCATTATATTTCCCCTGATCGCAAGATGGATCGATAACCAGCACACTACCGACCTTATCGATGATTGATTTATTATCATCCAGCCAATCATTGAATCCCATTTATCCTTGTTTAGCAAATAAATGGGGATGAACCCCATTTATCCTTGTTTCAAACAGTGCTTAAAACTTATGGATCTTTCCTATGTCTCATTGCCCTTATATATATTATGGAAATTTCTATTGTTCTCTTATACTATGTCAGATTCATGCAAGAGCAGAGAGAAAAAGATACTTAAAAGTTAAGTAAAATAAAAACCACTAAAATTAGGACTATCTAATCTCTAAATCACAACTAAGAGGAGAGAACAAAGAGGGTCCTACTTAACTACTCCTAGGGGTGATAATTTTTTTCAATTCGATGGATACACGATCCGATCTGATCCAAATGGGATAGATTTTATTCGATCCAATTAAAAGACAGGATCCATATGGGTTCTAGAAAAAAATATCCAAAGTCGGTTTGGATCGAATACAGATAATGATATGTCCTATCCCAAATCCACCCCGATAATATTTCTCTCATATTTAAATAAAACTTAAGCCCCCCCCACGCAACAAAACCATAGCCATCGTCTAAGCTTCCCTATTTGGCCGCTCCAAGCCTGCCATTTGGTCAAGACTCCTATAGATAGAAAAAATAAAGGAAAAACAAGAAAAAAAAGGAAAAATCAATGAAAACAAAGGAAAGATAGAAAAAATTAAGGGTAAGACCTTTCCTCATATAAATGATCATTTTGTTTCTTTTTTCTTCTTTTTATTTTTTTTATTATCTTTTTTAGAGATCTGTGGGCAAGGAGAGCACTTGAGAGAGATTATAGGGGTTTCCTAGGATCTGATTGGGTTATTTTCTCAAGTACATATGATATTCTATGTGAGTTGTGGCTATGTTAATTGGTTCCTTGAGGTTTTGAGAGCTTAATCTTGGTAGAAGCATGATATTTTGTAGGGTTGGGGATTTTTGATCAAAGGGATTTTTCTTTGGCTATAAAATTTTCAATTTATGGGGCTCTGTTCTCATGATAACGATGTGGGAAGCTACCTAACGTGGATTGCTGGTGGGTGGCATTTTTGGTAGAGGCATGGTAGAGATGAATGGGGGGTCATTGTACAATTTTTTTTTAACTGTATAAGAATTTTAGATATATGTGACCTGGCTGATCCATTCTTGGAGCCTGACCTGATCTGACCCAAGATAGATATAGATATAAATTTTTTTCTACTGAAGTGGTATGGATTTCGATCAATCTAACCAATATCCTATCCATTGCCACCCTTAACTACTCCACTTTCTTCTGTTATCTCTTACAAGAACCCCAAACACTTTATTGTCATAGCACCAACATGAAAAGGGTGACAATTGATGAGTACCTACCATATTTCTCCTACCTAAGTGGAATTAAGATTTTTTAATAAAATAAATATTGAAATAACATATTTTGGAACTTTACAATATTTGTTGATGCAAGAAAATAAGGTAGATTGAGAATAAAATCTTGGGACCAATATCTACCAACCAATCAACTACTTGAGTCAAGATATACCAAATTGAACCAGAATCAGACCAATTTGTAGGTCTAGTTTGAGACTCGGTGCAAACCAGCCTAAATCAAGTAGCATGACTTGGTTCCACTTGGTTTCAAGTGGTTCAACTTAGTTTGCATGGCTAAATTGATTTGAACTTATAAAAACCCTCTATTTACACCAAATATCCTGATAGTTTAAGTAGCAGCCAAGAGTATGTGCAATGTGAGCCGAGTTTGATAGGATCAAAATAGGTGAGAAGCATGTGCCTTACTAGAAAGGTCAGAGTTTGGCTAAATTACTCTAATGATGGAATCTAGGTGAATAGCTAGAATTCGGCTATAGGATGAGTAAAGTAGGCTAAAAGGGTTAAGTCTTGGCTGCAAAGATGGTTACTAGAAGGCCAAGGTGGGTATCCAAAACTCTTGAAGACTAGAAGATTATTTTAAAAGCCAAATAGAATAGATGGCCAAAGTAAGCCATATTGGAATAAGCCAATGGCCAATAAGATATGATTATTAGTTTCATAATTATAAAATGATCATGCTTGTGTACATGTACAATATAAAGATGGTCAATGACAATTACCAAAACCTCTATGAGTGGAGACCAGGTGTGGAAAGCAGCTATCTAGTAGACAATTATAGGATTTAAGGTAGTTATTATGTATGAATATAAATAGTAGAATTGTTCTTTGTGTTGGGTCCTTCAATAATTAATGAATTCAATTTGTTTATCTTACTTTTAGCTTTATCTTTTATCCAAAGAGCATGCATAATTTAGTTTCTCTATTACCTTGGCTCCACACTACACCCCTACCATAACTTTATGCCACTCCCTTTACCATAGCTCCATGTTACACCCTTTTATCTTATCCTTGCACTAAACACTTATCGTAACCCCATGACACAACCTTACTATAGTCTCATGCTACGATCTTTCCACCATTGCCCTAGCTGTGCTATATTCTTGTTTGGATCCATTTTGTTCAAATAGTGGTATGACAGTGGTGGAAGTCCTTGAAGATTAAAGCATCTAATTTATTCTATTCTCCCTTTAGATCACCATTCTTCCAATTGATCCAAAGCAAATGAAGCCTATACATCTATCTTCCAACACTATTAGAGCTTGTCACCTTCTACCTACCAACTGCGTTCTCCAAGACTTTGAGTTCCCTAGCACATCTAGACAAAAGCGAAGGAGGGCCAATTAATATCTTTTGAGATCCCCATTTAATCCCCAACTCTTGACTTCTCTCTCCTACTTGTTGCCTTAATGGTGGTGGGGTTTGTGAGGTTGGAGTGACAAACAAGGTAGGTGGTGTGAAATATGAGCCAAGTGGTAACACAATTCGGGTGGCATTATTTGGGGAGTAGTCGGAGGATATCATTTTCTATGAGCTTGGATAGGCACACTACGTAATCAAGGCACCCTTGACCTTCCATGACATGTACATCATTCACTTCATGATGCACATGTCATGGACTTAGCAGACATGCACTTGAACAGTTGAACTAATATATATCAAAGGTGATGAAAGAAGGAAAAGGTTCAACATTTAGTTCAAGCCCAAGTTCGTTCTAGAAGATTGCTATAGATTTGGAAGTAATCCTAAAGATCAATTAAATAAAGTTAGTATTCATAAAATCTAAGTAGATTTGGAAGGACCAGATATCAAGATGAGCTTAAAAAACTCCATGTAGTCAATGATGCTCCTTTTATCCTATATAAGATTTATAAAAAATT
Source organism: Cocos nucifera (assembly GCA_006176705.1). Lineage (NCBI taxonomy): Eukaryota > Viridiplantae > Streptophyta > Magnoliopsida > Arecales > Arecaceae > Cocos > Cocos nucifera. The sequence goes on from QRFJ01000300.1 coordinate 572,073, forward strand.
GATAAAGAGAGGGAGAGTGATTTACTAGAAGGAAAAGGTCACATAGATACTTCTTTCTCTATTTCCTTTTTTGTTTAATCAATGATCTTAATTTTTTCAATGCTCACTCTAAGAGTTCTAGATATTTTTCTACCACGTCAATGGATAGCCATGTAATTAATTTCAAGGCTATGGTCTTCACCTTCTTATTGTTAGTGACTACATGGCTTCAAAGAAATTATTGATGGTGATGATCCAGTCAAGAAAGTATCCTGGATTGAGCCTCCTATGAAATTGAAGTAGCTTTGCTTTGATGCCAAAGAGCCTATCATGATCTCACGACACTCTCTTATTAAGTAGTGGAAGATGAATTGGTCCTTTCTTTAGAGTATGGTGATAGAAAGGGATGATGAGAATCCTCAATGTGACCAATCACATGATCATGCTTCACCAGTAGTTGTGTTATTTGTTCTTGCGATTGTTGGATCTCTATGTCTCTTTGATCGATCTCCAATATTGAGACATTGTGGATGCTTCTATGAACCATTGCATCAATATCAATATAGAATACTCAAGGCAAATTGAACTTATTGTGGTGCCAAAGTAGTGTTGACCCTAAGATTGATTTTGATGATTCTAAAATATTGAATATAAATGATACTAATCACGTGTTTCAAGAATGTATATAGGACTTTTCAAGTGCTTAAAATAAAAAAAATTATCCATAGAAGAAATTCTCTCAAAAGAAGAAAAGTCAAAGAAAAGAATAATTTCAAATGCTCAAAGAAAGCTCAAACAAAAAGTTTTTAGAAGCCTTAATGGTGAAAAAGACCATAAAAATCAAAGTAGAAGAAGCCCTCAAAAATTGAAGAAAAAAGCCATTCTTGTAGAAAAATATGCAGAATTTTTGAAACATAATTTTTGAAGGCTGAGGACTGAGCTGGATCAGTAAAAAATTAAGATGATCTAGTACTTAGTCAGCTTAGTGAAAAACTTAGTTGATCTAGTCTCAGAAAATAAAACGATAGAAAGCTGATTTTTTAAAGTCTACTGATACTGAGCCAACCCAGCTAAAAACTAAGCCAACCAAGTAGAACTGTGCCATCTCAGTGAAAAACTGAGCCGACCCAGTGACTGTAATAGCTAGTTTTTCAAAACTTTAACTTTTTATCCCATGAGCTTTCCGACGATTATTTTTTCATCTTCAATAGCTAGATCACTTTCTAAAGACCTCTCAGATGTCAAAAAATGGTGGAAAACCTCAAAGATATATAAAAAAATTTTGAAGCATTGAAGATGTACTTTTGAAGAGTTTATTGAGCATACATTGAAATAGCCAAAAGGAGTGAGCTAAAAAAAGAAATGAAGTTATTTTCAGAGTTATTCTTTATCCCTCAACTATAAATTATCCTTAAATAAGTGAGAGCAAGAGTGAAGTAAAGTGAGAAAGTGATCAAGTCAATACTTAGAAAGCCTCACCATCTCTCAATCATTCAAGAAAATAAAATCAAGCCTACAAGCAAAGCAACTCAGTTTTTTTCTCTTAGGCTTCAAAAAAGTTTATTTTAAATTATGTTTTTATATTTTATTTTAAGTTTCTTAGGGTGAGAAATTTGGATTGGTTCAAGCCTTGAATTGGACATATGTAGTGGTTTAATTGGTGACCCAAGGTTAAAATCAATCGGGGTTAATTGTAAGTCCAAAGAAAAATAATCACTTATGAGGTTTTGGTTGGTCATCTGAAAAAAATCAACTAGGTTGATTATAAGCCCAAAAAATAATCTTGTAAGGTTTTAATTGGTGATCCAGAAAAAATCAACTGGATTGATTGTGAGCCCAAAAAATAATCTTGTATGATTTTGATTGGTGAGCCAAGAAAAATCAACTAAATTTAATTATGAGTCTGAAAAATAATTGGACTATAATTTTAATTATGAATTATAGTTGAATTCTCAAATGGTATGCTTGAGGAGTGAACATAGGTCCTGAGTTTGACACCGAACTATTTACTTTATAACTTTCATTCACTACACATTACATAGCTATTTCATTAAACAATTAAATAGTATAATCTGCTCATATCTCAAAGTTAAATTTTAAATATCTAATTTATTTCCTCTTGGGTAGCCATTCTTGGGCAATAAGTGGTATCAGAGCAGGTGCTCTGTTATTAGTTGTTGATCTAATGGTCAAGAGTTAAAGATATTGATAGCCTAAAATAAAATTTTTACTTACTGAAGGTTATTCTATTGATCGACTTCCAATGCTTAATGGATTAAATTATAGTCATTGGAAAGCGTGCATGCATATCTTCATATAAGTACATGATTATAACTTATGGAAGATTATAATTGATGGTTCACACACCTCAAATGCATTATTTGAGCATGATAAAAAAATGGGCCAACTAAATGCCAAGGCCATAAACATACCTTATTGCTCTTTAGACTTAAATGAATTTAACTTGATTTCTTCTTGCATTTCAGCAAAAAAAGTATGAAAAAAATTAAAAATGATCTTTGAGGGAGCAAATGAAAGAGAAGAACTAAACCACCATGAAGAGAAGGAAGCTCATCCCAACCTATGCCTCATGGCTCATGAGGATGAAAAGAAGAAGAAAAGAAAATAAAAGAAAAAGAAAACATTAATTAAGGGGGAGCAAAGCAAAATAATAAGAAATGAGAAAAAGAAAGAACATGCTATAAATCTTTGTTTGATAGCCAATAAAAATGAGGTAAATTCTGAGATTTCTTTCAAATTTATATTTGATGAATTATATGAAGCCTTTAACGATTTAATGAATGAATACAAAAAATTAAGGCTGAATAATAAAGAGCTTAAAAGATCAAATCTTCTTGTAGATGATGAAAAGAATAATCTTTTGAGTAAAAATAAAGATCTTTTAAAAGAAATAAATCATTTGACTAAAGAAAAGAATATACTTTTTAAATCTAAAAAATCTTTAGTTGAAAAAATATTAAGTTGAAAAAAATTTAAAAAATCAAAACACTACATTGAAGAAAAAGAAAAATTATTAGAAGAAAATAAATTTCTTATGAAAGAAAGTAAAAAATTAAGAAAAGAGATTGAAAACTTGAAACTCATGCTTGAAAAATTTACTATTGGATCTCAAAAGCTTCAAACAATTTTAAATAATCAAAAGACTAATTTTGATAAAGCAAAAATTGATTATAATTTATTAAGATAATAAAAATTTATCAAAAACATGTTTAGCAAATTTTTATTTAAAAATTATTTAATTATATATTTCAAATATAATAAAATTGGCTACAAAATTTTAGAATGCAATATCAAAAGAATCGGCTAAATTTTAATTAAGCAAATTTGGATTTCAAAAGAAATCATATGTTCTGACATCTATGTATCCAAAATGATTTGGGTACCGAAGATTAGCAAATGATTTTGCAGGTATGTCAAGGATCTAATGGAATTAAAAGACAAAAATATTATGGATGGATGTCTTGGAAATGAAATTGGATGGATAATAATATTTGATAAAATCTAAATTTTTCTTATATCATGCCATCATTATTTACTAAATATATTTTGATTATTAATTAACATAATTATTGAGCATATTTGATTGATTTTGATGATTTATCATTACTTAAAATGATCATACTCTATGAATTAAAAATTTGATTATTGATCAAAACTAGTATATCATGTTGATTACTTATTTTAAGCTTATTATTTTATTCTAAATTTAGCATGCTTGTTCATTCCTTTGTATCATGCTATTTTGATCTTTAATTATTTGAGAAATCTAAATTATTTTGAGCTTGATTGCATATAAAACTATTTGGATGCTAACTTACAAATTGAATAAATTTTGATATTCTCCGATAAGATACTTAACTATCAATTTTTTTAAAAAAAATATTTAGTATCAAGCTGAATTTCAGATTGATCTTTAAGTGGTATTGAACTGTCAAAAAAATCATTCAAAGAAATGATTATTTGGTTTGACTTTTTAAAAAAAAAAAGATATAAAATTGATTATTTTCAAAATTAATATCAAGAAGTTTCTTTTTAAGAAAATTTTGACTCTTGGTATCAATAATATCATGCTTGCCTTGCATTTTATTATATTATTTTTGATAAAAAAATTAAATATAATATCTTAAATTTATTTTATATTGATATACTCTTGATGTGATACCATTTAAGATAAATTTAAAAAAAAAATTATATATTTTCTGAACTTAATTGAATGATATTTCTTATGACAAGAAAGATTTAAATTTAAATAAAAATATTTTTGATAAATATACATGTCATACTCTTTTGATCTTTTTAATGTTTGTTCTTATTGTATATATTTTTTTATAAAAAAAATTTAAATTTAATAAAAAGTATTTTTTTAAAAAAAAATTGGTGTCTTCTTGGGTGAATGCTATGTTTGATTAATATTTGGATTAACTAATGCTTAGTTAACTCAATTGATGCTTATACTTTAAATTTTATTTAATTTTAAAATAGCTTTATTTATAAAAGTAAGAAGAAGAAAATATTAAAGGAAGAAATAATTAGTTAAAGATTAATTATAAACATTCTTTAAATTTAATAAAATATAATTTTTTTAAAAAAAAATTATTGTCTTCTTGGGTGAATGCTATGTTTAATTAATATTTAGATTAACTAATGCTTAGTTCACTCAATTGATGCTTATATTTTTAAATTTTATTTAATTTTAAAATAACTTTATTTACAAAAGTAAGAAGGAAAAAATGTTAAAGGAAGAAATAATTAGTTAAAGATTAATTTGGTATCAATTACAGGTGCTTAACTTGAAAGAAAAGAGAGAAAAATATTTTTGATTCATCTACTATTCAAAAAAAATATATTTTGTGATGAATTTTCTGATATTTAGTCTTAAAAATAAGGAGAGAGATATTTATTGAATATTATCTAATTTTAATTAAAAATTAAGAAAATTAAATGATGACCTTAAATTTTCAATCAATTACTTTACAGTATTCTTAATTTAAGCTTACATGTAATTATCAAATTTGACTTACATGATTTGATTGCTCAATCTTATTTTTGGATAATTAGTTGGAGTTAAAATAAATTTGAAGCATACTCCTACTCCAAAAAATAAATTTTTAAATCTATTTTTAAAACTCATTTAAAAATCTAAATATAATACAAAACTTTTGATGTGCATTTAGAAATCATTGTAAAATTACTTTTGCTCTGATACTATCTTTGACTTGCTCAATACATTTTTTATACATATCTTTTTTAAACTTAATTAACTAAATTTTTTTTAAAAAAATTAAATATTAAAATATATATTATGCTTAATTTCAAGATCAAATCTTTTGAAAAGCTTTATTTTTCTTAAAACTTAAAAGTGTATGGTTAAAAATCTGATTAAAAAGATCATATTCATTCAAAAAAGGGAAGAGCTTTTGATATTTGAACTCAAGCTAATTTTGAAAATGAATGAAGTGTTTTAAATATGTTTTAAATCAAAAGATAAGTTTCCAAAGAGAAATAATTTATTTGACTTGATTTTTTTTTAAAATCAATACATCTCTAAATTAATATAATTCTCATATATTATTCATTTTGATGATTTTTCTTCATCCATCCTATTAGCTTTTTGATGCTGTCAAAAAGAGGAAGAGGAATGTTAAGTATATGCTTAAAGAATTAATACTTATGAAATTCAATAAATTTAATACTTAAAATCTTAATACTCATTGATTTGAATTGAGACATAAACTTGAAATGACTATATAAAATATGTGCAATGAATTAATTATGTATAATAAACCAAAAGATTAATTGAGAATATTTATGAAGTACTTGTTTATGTGTTTAATCTATAATTCATGATATATGTTGACAAAATGAATTGAAACATTTTTTATTACGCTTATACTCAAGATTTTATCATGATCAAAAAGAAAAAGATTGTTGATCCTAAGATTAATTTTGATGATTCTAAAATATTGAGTATAAATGATACTAATCACGTATTTCAGAAATGTATATAGAACTTTTCAAGTACTTAAAATAAAAAAATTATTCATAGAAGAAATCCTCATAAAAAAAAAAAGAAAGAAAAGAATGATTTCAAATGCTCAAATAAAGCTCAAACAAGAAGTTTTTGGAAGCCTTAATGGTGGGAAAGACTATAAAAATTAAGGTGGAAGAAGTCCTTAAAAGTCGAAGACAAAAAGCCATTCTTGCAAAAAAATATGCAAAATTTTTGAAGGCCGAGGACTGAGCTGGCTCGGTAAAAAACTGAGCTGATCTAGTACTTAGTTAGCTTAGTAAAAAACTTAGTTGATCCAGTCTCAAAAAATAGAAAGATAGAAAATTGATATTTTGAAGTCTACTGATACTAAGCCAATCCAGCTAAAAATCGAGCCAACCCAGTGAAACTGAGTCAACTCAGTGAAAAATTGAGTCGATTCAGTGGCTGTAATGGCTAGTTTTTCAGAACTTCAACTTTTTATCCCATGAGCTTTTCAATAACTATTTTTTTATTTTCAACGGCTAGATCACTTTCTAAAGACCTCTCAGATGTCAAAAAATGATGAAAAATCTCAAGGATATATAAGAAAATCTTTAGAGCATTGAAGAGATGCTTTTGAAGAGTTCATTGAGCATATATTAAGAAAGCCAAAAGAAGTGAGCTGAAAAGAGAAAAAAAGTTATTTTTAGAGTTATCTTTTGTCCCTCTACTATAAATCATTCTCAAATAAATGAGAACAAGAGTGAAGTAAAGTGAGAAAGTGATTAAGTCAATAATCAAAGAGCCTCACCATCTCTCAATCATTCAAGAAGAAGAAATTAAGCCTACAAGTAAAGCAACTCAGTTTTTTTCTCTTGGGCTTCAAAAGAGTTTGTTTTAAATTATATTTTTATATTTTATTTCAAGTTTCTTGGGTGAGAAACTTTGGTTGGTTTAAGGCTTGAATTAGACGTTTGTAGTGGTTTGATTGGTGACCCAAGATTAAAACCAATTGGGGTGATTGTAAGCCCAGAGAAAGCTAATCACTTATGAGGTTTTAGTTGGTCATCCAGGAAAAACCAATTGGGTTGATTGTAAGCTCGGAAAATAATCTTGTAAGATTTTGGTTGGTGATTCAGGAAAAACCAATTAGATTGATTATGAGCCCAGAAAATAATCTTGTACGGTTTTGATTGGTCAGCTAAGAAAAATCAACCAAGTTTAATTGTGAACCTAAAAAATAATTAGACTGTAATTCTAATTATGAATTATAGTTGAATTTTCAAGTGGTATACTTAAGAAGTAGACGTAAGTGCTGAATTTAGCACCGAACCACTATAAACTATTATGTTTGTGATTGTGTACTATTTACTTTATAATTTTCATTCATTGTATATTACATAGCTATTTCATTAAGCACTTAAATAGTATAATCTACTCATATCTCAAAGTTAAATTTTAAATATCTAATTCATCTCTCCTCTTGGGCGGCCATCCTTGGACAATAAATAGCATGTAGATCTTTCTCCCTTAGAAAAAGGATCTACCAAGTAATTGAGTAGCCAAATAGGAGGAAGAAGCAATAAGAAAGAACTCTCAAATAATGAAGAATAGAGATAGAGATTTTATTCAATTCAAAAACACTTTATGATGGCTAGGCGCCCTTACTTATATTTGTAAGATCCTTTAAACCTTCCTAAAAATGTGTTCACATTCATTTCTTACAAATAAAGAATAAAATAAGAATATTTCTTACAATATGCCAATTGATAAGATCTTTTGCTCATTTTATATTAGTTGATTGGATAAGATCTCTGATTAATATTGATATTGCTCGATTAGATAAAATCTTTAATCATCCTGGTCCTTCCGAATCTATCTAGTTTACAAATACTAGTCTTGTTTAAATAGATCCCTAGGATTTATAACAGCTTTCAGGAACTTAGACTTGAACCTAATTTCGAATCTCTTCGTTCCTTTGGTCGGTCTTGGATATATATCAATTCAGATACATATCAGCCAAGTCCATGACATATGATGCATCAAGCATTAGCCTAGGTCTGGATATCTTTCAATATGGTGTGTATATTTGTAACTTGCAAGAGTTTTGGATCTAAGTTCTCAACCCATGTACTTCCTATACATCTATTGCTAACCGTCCAGCTAGTTGGTGTCCCTCTCCACATGAGAGAGATCAAGTATTCAAATCCCCATTATAGCATTACTACCATATTTCTCAAATGGAGGATAAATTACTAGAGAGATCCAATTTGCAAATACTAATCCTAATATCATTACCACATGTCTGAAAAAGGACACATTACAATACCTATTGGGTGAATTGAACACACTTGATAGTTTAAAATCTGAATCATTTATGGTTAGAATCTGGTTGCCAAGCAAGTTTGCCAAGGAAAGATATGCACAAATGAAACTTTTTGGCAAAAGACAAATATATAGAGACCAAATTTTTGTGACCTAGTTTTTTGCGGGTTGTTAATATTGGAGGGAGACAATGCGGGAACCGATTGGAGGAATAGATCTGAATAAACCAGAATAAAATTATTCTTTACCAATTTGATTGAGTAAATTTATTAAAGTCAAAGAGGAATAAATATCTAAAAAATATTTTTAAGGTTTTTCTGAAAATATTAAAATATGTATTCTTTAATTATGTTTATTCAGGTATTGTGAGGATCTATACGGACATGTATTTAATCCCATATTAGTTATTCTCTAGAAAGAACTTGGATACTTATATAGGGTCAAGAAATTTCAATAACACCTTATGGCTAGTTCTTTTTATGAGATTCTGAGCGGATCTAGCCCATAACTTATATAGACTATGGGATACTGTAGCATGGGTTCTTCAGGCTGGCCAAGGGCATGGTATTTATGAATGGATGCATAGATTTGACCCTTAGTCTTATGAGGACGTCAGGATTTAAACGAGGAAGTATGTAGGGATTTATATGGATATATATTTAGTCCCATATTAGTTATTTGTTGGAAAGATCTTGAATACTTATATAGGATTAAAAAAACCTAAATAATATCTTCCGGATAGATAGATCCTAGGTTGTTACAGGTATCAAAAGGATTTTTGGCAAAATAAAATTAAGAAAAATGGATATATTATATACTATGAATGGATATATTATATACTATGTATGCACTTTGAAATATTCTTACTACATTTAACATATTCAATAAACTTCATCAAAGTAAATGAAAGAAATAAAATATACTTCAAAAATCGATCAGTATTTTTCTTCTGGCCTCCACTAAACAGAGATGGGATCCTCTGCGCTACATTCTTAGAACTACAAAGAGCTGCACCCTCAAGCACTGCCATGTTATTATTTATTATTGTTATTATTATTATTTTTATTGTTATCACCATCATCACCACCAGATTGCAGTTGCAACATAAAGTTGAATAATGGATGGAGCCCTCTAAATTAGATCCAGCAGCCTCCCTTAATCACACTACTTCCCTTCAGTGCAATACGGAGAGCAATCTAATCCTTTTCCTTCCCAAACTCCTTTAATCCTATAAATTCTAGTGAAGGTAGGATTTGAGTCCTAGACATTTAGCATAACCATAAAAGCTCTACTAGCTTGACCAGCACCTTCAAAGAATCATCAATTATTGTAAAATAACTAATATTTTCTAAAAATAAAAAGGCTAACAAATTAAGACTTGGAGATGCACCAGCTTTTCTGCACCTTCTTTGAAGTGAATGAAGGCTCAATAAACTGCTAAGTCCTTAATCAACTATCTCCATTTCAGAAACAAGAAGTGGAGAAAGATAATGTTGGTAATGGGAACGAGGATAAATATTGAATCCATCAGAGGTTAGCTTAAAATTAAGTGGATGATGGGTGAGGGTCCGAGGGGAGGTTGTTCACAGGGTCAGTTGATGGGGTTCCAACTGTTATAGGTCATGGGTAGGCTCGAGCAGGGCAGAACTAAGCTGGGCAGAATCCCCATGTGAATTTCCCACCTCTGATAGTCTATTTCTCACACTATTTTTTATTCAGAGGCAGAAAGATGAGATAAAGGATGCAACAAAAATAAGAGCATATTAATAAATGTATAGAGATGTTATAATGGAGAAATTATTAGGTAAACACATTCTATCATAGGCAAAGTCAATAAAAAAATTCACACATAAGTTAATTCTTCATTAGTTGCTAATCTTCATTGATCATGATTGGCTATGAGGTTAAAAAATTAATCAAAATCTACAAAATACTTCACCTACGATAGAATGAGTCTATCTAATAATTTCTTATTATAATGGGGCTAAAATTGAATCAGATATGGATCGGATAATAGTATATTCATATCCATATTTATTTTATTTGATGGATATGGATATAGATAAGGATAGTAGCTGGATGCAAAAATTTATACCATGTTTGTTTTAAATGGATATAGACATAATCAGATATTAGAAATATGGATAGAAATATAGATATATGTTAAACTTTATCATCATAGAGTCAAAGATATTATTAAGTGAATGATACATTAAGTTAATAACATATTAATATGGTCATTTAATTTGCATAAAAAGTTCATGATTGGTATGTAAAATTAAGTAGGATTAATTATAGAATCAGATATTTGGATATTGATATGATAGTTGTCTATCTATATTCACATCCATTTATATATATATATATATATATATATATATATATATATATATATATATATATTAGTTGCATATACAAATTTCTATCTATATCTAGATATGAAAATGAAAATAGATTTAGATAAATATTATTCGATCTACCTTCACCCCTATGTTATGATGACAATATCCAGCCTGTTTTACCTTATACTACTACAGAAAAGGCAAAAAAAAAAATCACTATCATAATCTATGGTAGCGGTTATTCAACCGCTATCATTGAAGTCATCGCTGTAGATCTATGGTAGCAGTTTTTGTAGCAATTAAAATAGCTATTATCATACGTCAGGTATAGCAACGATTATTTAATGACTGCCATAGATCGACCAATGGCAGTGGTTGTCCAACCACTACCATAGGCTTCTATGATAGTGGTTGTAGAATTATTGCCATAGATACCTATGACAGTGGTTGGCACATAATTTACAATAGCAGTTGACACGCCTACAGCAGCAATTGACAATCGTTGCCGTAGATTTTGAATAATAAAAAATATTAATTTTTTAATTTTTAATTTTTTAAATCTAATAAATATAGTTCAATATATAATACAAGAATATATCTAAAGTAACAAAAAATATATTTGAAATACTTAAATTTTATTATTGAATAAAATTTATTATAATATTTTAATATATATATATATATATCAAAAGTTTGCTAAATCTATATATAAGTCGGGAGGAGATGGAACATGAGCTGGATGAGCTAGAGCTAGAGGGGTTTGAGCTGAAATGCTGGCCAACATATCCTCAAGTCTCATGTAGTCAGCTTTAAAATACGTGTTGAGCCTTATCACCATAGCAGTCACAACGTCCTATAGCTAAGATGTGCACTTTTTAACTTGAGCAGCCTGCTTCCTAGCCCGAGCTGCCTACGCCAATGCCTCCTCAAGCTACTTTCGACTGGCGATCACTGCAAGAAAAATAAATATTAGCGACCGTATTAGAAACGATAAAATGTTCCATTGCTAAAAATGATTTTTTCTAACCACGATACCAATTAAAAAATTTATCATTGGTAATAGTATTAGCGATGACAATATTAATATTAGCGACAGCAAATACCATATATAAAAATATAAAAATTTAATAAAAATATTTAAAAATATAAAAATATTAATGATGGCATATTTCGATTATTAGCAATAAAGAATTTGTCGTCGCTAATAACATGCTATTAGCAATGGCTAAGTTAACCATTAGCGATGGCACAAATCACTGCTAAAATTATTTAAAATTTTTAAATAATTTTATAACATAAAATAGGTATTATCGATGGTGATTTTGAATATTAGCGATTAAGAAATTACCATCGCTAATAATTTTTTAAAAAAAAACTTAGGAAGAAAAGATTATTTTAAAATTTTATTGATGATGAAATTAGTGACAGATGATTAGCCGCCACTAATAAAATAGGAATTAGCTATGGAATTAGCAACGGAATGTTTTCGATTGCTAATAATCCAGACTATGACTCAATTCAATTCAAATCCAATTTAAATTCAATTCGAATCTAATTTAAAATTTTACCAATCCTAATTAAATTAGGCTTTGAATCTAAATTCTACTTAGATTATAAAATTTAATTAACTTCAAATTAGATTAAGATTAATTAAATTAAATTTAATTTAAATCAATTAGGAGAAATTAATTTTTAATTTGGATTCAATTCGAATCTAATTCAAAATTCTATCAATTCTAATTCAATTAGATTTTTAATTCAAGTCCTACTTGGATAGTAAAATCTAATTACTTCAAATTAAGTCAAGTCACTCTGATTTACATCAATTAGGTGAAATTGGTTTTCAATTTGAGTTCAATTCAAATCTAATTCGAAATCTTGTCAATCCTAATTCAATTAGACTTTTAATTCAAATCCTACTTGGATAGTAAAATCTAATTACCTTCAAATTAAGTCAAGTTTAATTAAATTTAATTTGATTTAAATTAATTAGAAGAAATTAGTTTTTAATTTGGGTTCAATTCGAATTCAATTCGAAATCCTGTCAATCTTAATTTAATTAGACTTTTAATTTAAGTCTTACTTAGATAATAAAACCTAATTACCTTCAAATTAAGTCAAATCTAATTAAATTTAATTTAATTTAAATTAATTAAAAAATAATAATTTTCAATTCGGGTTCGATTCAAATTGAATTCAAACCAGATTCGAATTCAATTTGAAATTCTGTTAAACTTAATTTAATTAGGCTTCGAATCCAAATCCTACATAGATTATAAAGTCCAATTGATCTTAAATTAACTCAAAATTAATCAAATTAAAGTTAATTTAAATCAATTAGCTTAAAATAATTTTTAACTTGGGTTCAATTCAAATCTAATTCGAACCTGATTCGAATCTAATTAGAAAATCTGTCAATCCTAATTCAATTAGACTTTAAAATCCAAGCCTTACATGGATAGTAAGATCCAATTATCTTCATATTAAGTTAAGCCTAATTAAATTTAATCTAATTATAATCAATTAGGAGAAAATAGTTTTTAATTTAGGTTTAATCCAAATGCAATTGGAACTCGATTCAAATTCAATTTGAAATATCCTATCTAACCTAATTCAATTAGATTTTATATCAAAGTTCTAAGTAGATTGTAAAACCAAATTACAATCAAATTAAGTCAACTCTAATTAAATTTAATATAATTTAAATTAATTATAAAAAAAATAATTTTTAATTTGAGTTTGATTTGAATCTAATTCAAATCTAATTCGAAATTATGTCAAACCTAATTTAATTAGACTTTGAATCCAAGTTTTATTCGAAATATTAAAATCCAATTAGCATCAAATTAAGTCGAGCTTAATTAAATTAAATCTAATTTAAATCAATTAGAACTTGATTCATAAATTAATTAAGTCAAAAAATTTAATAAAATCAAATATTGATTCTTAACCATCCAAAAAATGACTTAGGAGGATAAAAAAGTTAATGAAAAAAAATTTATTAGCGACGGCTTTAGCGATGGCATGAGTACCATCGCTAATAATATAAAAAATATCATTTTTACTATATGATTATTAGCGATAGAAAGACTATTACCGATGGAATCTACTATCGCTAATAATTTTTTATATATTAGTGATGATAAATGGTTATTAGCAATGGCATATGCCATCGCTAATAATCTTTCCGCTTCATTTTTGCCCACCTCGCCGCACGCTTTTGTTTTACCCCACGCCATCGCTCATCGCCCCCTCATTTTTCTCCGTCCCACCATCCACCGCACCCTCATTTTTCCACCACCCTTCCCGCCCTCCACCATTTTTATCCCCCACCACCACCGCCCTCTCTCCCATCCTTAGATCCCCCTGCCACCTCCTCTCTCCCCTAGCCGATAGCCTCCCCCCGGCTGCACCCTGCTTGCCTTTCCGAGCCTCCGACCACCTCCCACCTTTTTGAGCCCCTGGCTATCTTAATCCCCCCGACTGCACCTGGTCCATCTCTTCGAGCCACCTCATCCAGCCCTCTTTTCCTCCGACCACCTTCTGCCTCCTTCCTAGAACCTCTGGCCTTCTCCTGCCTCCCTGAACCTCTAGCCGTTCGGTTCTCCCACCACCCTCCTCTCCCTCATAGTTTTGTTCCCCCGCCACTCCCTCTCTTTCCGACTGGCAGCCTCCCCCCGACTGCACCCGACCTGCCTTCTGGAGCCTTCGATCGCCTCCGCCTTCCCAAGTTCTCGATCGCCTCGATCCCCCCAGTTGCACCTGGCTCACCTCCCTGAGCTACCTCACCCGACCCTCTCTGCCCCTGGTTGTCTCCCTCGGTCGCCTCCTGCCTCCTTTCTAGAACCCCCAGCCGCCTCTTGCCTTCTCGAACCCTCAGTCGTTCAGTTCCCTGCCACCCTCTTCTCTCCGCCGTTCTATTACCCCGTCACTCTCTTTCTCCCCCTGGCCGCCTCCTGCCACCTCCTGCCTCCTTGAACCCCTAGCCATTTGGTTTCCCCACCATCCTCCTCTTTCCTGCCATTTTGTTCTCCACCACCCTCTTTCTCCCCCCAGCCACCTCCTACCTCCTTCCTCGAAACTCCGGCCATCTTCTACCTCCTCGAACCCTCGACCCTTCGGTTCATTTGCCACCCTCTCTCTCCCCTGATTGTCTCCCCCCGGTTGCATTTGGCCTAGCTCCCTGAACCTCCGACTGCCTCTTGCCTCCTCGAGCCCCTGAGTGCAAGCTCTTGATCGCCTCAAGCTCCCATTCGTGGCCACATTTTTGAGCCTCAGTCCTTACTCACCTGTGCCTCTTCGCACCTTAATTCCTACATGCCAGCCTATGCCTCAGTCCTATACAGTAGCCTTCTTGTATTATGAGTATTAGCGATGGTATTAGCTCAATAAAAGTTATTTTTTATTTAAATTATATTAATTAAGAATGATTAGATATTAAAAACTATTTTAAATATATATTAATTTATATGGGATTTGGGTTTCAGCAATGAGAGCGCTTGAATTGAAAGAAGGTTCGGCTGCAAACATGAGGCCATGATGTGCCCTGTACACTCCGATCTCGGCATGCAACATGCTTGAATCGAGAAAAGGTTTGGATAGCATTTCAAATACCGACCTGAGATGTGCCCTGCATGCTCCGATCTCGGCATGCAGAGTGCTCAAATCGAGGGAGGTTCGAGCTACAAATATGAGGCCAAGATGTGCCCTGTGCACTTCGATCTCGGTATGCAGCATGCTCGAGCCGAGGGAAGGCTCGGGCAGCATTGCAAATATCGACCCGAGATGTGCCCTGTATGCTCTGATCTCAACATGCAGAGCACTCAAATCGAGGAAGGTTCAAGCTACAAACATGAGGCTGAGATGTGTCTTGCGCGCTTTGGTCTCGACATGAAGAGTGCTTGAACCGAGGGAAAGTTTGGGCTGCATTGCAAATACAGGCCCAAGACGTGGATTTATGTCAAATTACAAGTGTTGGTACTTGTATGGGGATCGATTCATTGTACACAATTGCAAGAACTTCGGAGGCTCTACTTATTCAAGACCTTGTTGATGTGCAAGAGCTTAACGATGATAGGCTCGAGCATATGATTAGCACATTTGGTAGATTTGATCTAGTTATTGGTGGATATCCATGTAGTAATCTTTTAGATAGCAACCACCATAGTCATGGCGAACAGAGTTGTTATGGTTATAGTCATGCTTACCCTCTATAGGATTGCTACCCCCAAAGGCTAAGTAAGGCTATAACTATAGCAACCTCTATAGTCTATCACGACTATGATGGTTGCTATTTAAAAGATTATTACATGGGCTTCCATCAATAACTATATCAAATCCATCAAATGTACTAATCATATGCTCAAGCCTGTCACTATTAAGCTCTTACAAATCAGTAAATGTATTGGATAAGTAGAGCTTCTCGTTCGTGCATGTTATCTTCCACGTCTTTCTATGTAGGTATCAACGATTGCAATTTGGACTTGGAGCTTTCCACATGACTACTCTATGCAAGCAAATGAATTTTATTTTTAAGTTATTATTTTATTTTTTAATAGAATTTATATTTCTGGTTTGCAGCTCGAAGAGGCCGTCGGGGGCTTGGAGATAGAGGTTATGATGACTACCTGTGCGAGATGCACCTAAATGGAGATGATGCATTCTATTCTTGTTGTTATATAGTCAAGCTTGGATGGTCTGTTATATTGCAGACAACTGCTTGTAGCCATCTCACCATACTTTGGTGCAGAAGAACTTGCAATGCAGGGTAAGCTTGGCTGGTTTGTTATATTGCAGACAACCACTTGCAACCATCTCATAGTTAAAGGTACAGAGAAACACGCAATGCCTTATATTTCAATGGCAGATCTGAGCCTTCTTCATATTTTTATATACTGCTAGATGAGAATCAGACAATGCTTAAATCAGAGGATCAGTAGACCAATACATTATCACATATTATTGGATGAGAATTATTTTTTTGCTGATACATTGCAGATGCTAACTAACAATCTTTGTTATATGTGAGTTAAATTTTGATCGTCTTGTTATATTTTGATAGATATATATTTTATTTGAACTAATTTTTAGGTCATCTGCTAGCTTTGATTTTTAGTTTTATTTTAAGATATTATACATCATATCTTCTAGAGATTGAAGCCATTCCAGTCAAAGACAGAGCTCTTGAGGAGAGAGCGATCATATGGCTAGCTCGCATGATTTTACACATTTCATACTAGATGATAGAGGATCATTAGCGATCCCACAGTCATATGCAGTAGCGATCGGTTCACAGACACAGAGTCATGATCGAGGATCTGCCCGGCTTATGGCACCTCTAACTCGATCGAAGGATAGACAGCTCATCCATATTTAGAGCCGTTCATAAGTACTACAACTTCAATTAATATATTTCTAATTTAAAAATTCTAGAGTTAATATTTATTATTCAAAATTAATTTTACAGCATATTTAGAGAGTCTGGAGTATCTCATACGGTTACCGACATCATTCGATGCTTGATGTTGAGATCGGTGAATGAGTTTTCTAGCTGACCGACTGGAGCATGTGATGCAGCCTAAAAGATATTTTTGGTAAGTCAAAACTAATTTAATTTATAAATTTTTGATATATTGGTATTTTAATTACATATAAATACATGCTTGCTTCTATCTTGCAAAATTACTACCGATTCGAGACTCTCCAGGACGAGAAGGCTGGCCATCAGAGCATTGAGGAAGTGGCCATACGAAGGCTTCGAGATGACCTCTATAGCCTCAAGCAGTCCACCATCCAGCACTTTGGTTCTTAGTCACCATCAGACTGGAGATCATGAATCATTGGATGTGGACAGACATATGGTAGGCCCTCTACGACTAGTAGAGTAGTGAGAAGTACTCTGGTAGGCGGCTAATAAGTACCATAAATTTACCTATAAAAGCATCAATTTATCAATTAATTTATATTTATTTTTAAAAATTAATAATTAGTTGATACATATTTTTTAAAAATTTATATTTTTATTAATTAAAAAAATAATAAAAATTAAAAAATAAAATTTTATTATCAATGAAAATAGCTTAATTTTTTTATCATAATAAAATAAGTTTCGAGCAAAATAGAGCTAAAACAGAAAAGATATGAATTTCTAAAGAAATAAAATAAATAAAAATTAAATAAAAAATAACATACGGCTCAGCCGACTCAAGCCGCTGCGCCATATCAGCCGACGCATCCAAACGCACCGAGCCAAGTCGATAAAGCCAATGTATCAAGCCAGTCACGTTAGCCGACTCAATCGTAGAAGTCGTCAGTCAATCCATGATCCAAGCGTGGACCGTCAGGTCAGCAAAAATTGGCGAATCACGAAGCGACACGTGGTGGACCTAGACCCTTAAAGATTTATAGAAAATCTATCACGGCTCATAGGGCATTTTAGACTTTTCACTCAGCGATAGGAGGCGCTAATTCGTTGTGGTGCATGGTGCAGTCGATTCATGTGATCTATGGGAATAGTAAAGGCATGATCGGATGGATCCGATTGATTGCGGTCAAGATCGGACAATGATGGTTATTTTTTGATTTGATTCAAATTCCATCAGCTTTCAGCACACCATCCAATAATGACGCTCGATCTAAGGGATGATCCGATGGCGGAGGAAGCTCCCAACTATGATTAAGCTCCCAGATCACGATCTAATGGTCGAAACTCATTCATCAGGTGATAATCGAATGGCCAGAATCTATTTCGATTGAAATTGGGCTAATAAAACTCTATTTTTGATGGTTTTTGGGCCTTTTGATCTAAATCTAACGACCAGAATATAGGAAACTCAGCAGAATTCAACCAGGACTCCTTTTAATATGATTTTCACTTGGATTTCTTCATATTTTGATGATCAAAGACCTCCTTAGTCCCACATTACCTAGAAGAAAAAGTCTTCAATTCTCCTAGCTCTATAAATAAGACCCCAGGCTTTCAAAATTCATAATCTTCGATCAAGGTGAAGCTTTGGTATAGTATAGAGTCAGACTTTGGGTTAATGGCTGCTTCGAGGCAACTGATGCCATGAGGAAAAGCTGGGCTTCTACACCATCTTTCTACCAATACCAATCCAAGATCAGAGATCAGGCTATTTTACTTTATTTTCTTTTCTTTTTAAATTTCATATATTTAAATTTTAAAATTTTAATTAATATAAATTTTATTTTTTGTATTTTGATTTCAACTCTTTATTTTTATTGTAATTTAATTTCTATACTTTAATTATTGCTCTTTATTTTACTTCAAGTAGATGCTAAGATCTAACTAGTAGATCTTAGTACCAAGTTTACTTTTCTACATAATTTAATTTCTACTTCATAATTTTAATTTTTAATTTTTGACTTCAAATTCTATTTTTAAATTTTTTTTTCTTTTCAAAAATCAAAGATTTTAAATCTAAAAATACTATCTTTCTTGTGGATTCGACCTGATTCACTGCTATCTACGTATTCTTAATTATTTTAAGAAGTTGGATTAAACTAATAAATATGGTATCTTAATGACAACATTGCATTCTTATCAAGTTTTTGGATTGATCTCACCAAGCAAAATTGAATGATTTGTTCCTTGCCCTGGTTCTTTTTATTCTTTAATCTCTTTTTCTGCAAAATAAAAAAAGGTTAGCAAGCAATATTTATAAAAAAATAAAAATTTTATTTATAATTTATTTATAAAAAAATTAAAGAGATCAAAAATTTAATGTCCGTGCCTCTCCGATAATGGTGCCAAAAATGTGATGTTGTCTTTAAGACACCATGTTTATCAATTTAATCTGACTTTTTAAAATAATTAAAAATACATAGATAGCAATGAGTCGAGTTGAATCCACAGGAAAGACAGTATTTTTATATTTAAAATCTTTAATTTAAAAAAAAAGAATTTAAAAATAGAATTTGAAGTCAAAAATTAAAAATTAAAATTATGAAGTAAAAATTAAATTATGTAGAAAAGTAAACTTGGTACTAAGATCTACTAGTTAGATCTTAGCATCTACTTGCAATAAAATAAAAAGCAATAATTAAAGTATAGAAATTAAATTATAATAAAAATAAAGAGCATAAAATTAAAAAGCATAAAAATAAATATTATATTAATTAAAAGATTCATAATTTAAATATATAAAAAAAATTAAAATAGGTTGATCTCTGATCTTGGATCGACATTTGGCAAAAAGATGGTGTAGAAGCCTAGCTCTTCTTCTCGGCATCAGTTGCTTTGAAGCAGCCTCTAATCCAAAGCCTGACTCTATCCTATATCAAAGCTTTATCTTGATCGAAGATTCTGAATTCTGAAAGTCTAAGATCTTATTTATAGAGCTAGGAGGATTAGAGACATTTTCTATAGGCAATGTAGGACTAAGGAGGTCTTTGATCGTCAAAATATGGAAAAATTTGAGTGAAAATTAGATTAAAAAGAGTCCTAGATGAATTCTGTTGAAGTCTGATAAAATCTAGCCATTCAATAGGAATCCAATAGACCAAAAATCATCAAAATTAAATGTGTATCGATCCAGATTAGGTCGGATTAAATTTTGACCGTTGATCGTACTTTGATGGAGAAAATCTGACCGCTGATCGTGCATTAGGAGTCCTGATCACTGCTGGGAGTGTTTTGGACCATTGGATTTGAGTCAGAAGTAAGCGCTGCCATCCGATGATGATCCACATGAAATCTGAAGTAGAAAATTTTCTCCACCATTCGATCTTGACCGCAATCAATTGGATCCATCCGATCGCATAATTACTATTCTCATGGACCGTGTGGACTAGCTACACCGCACACCACAATGAATCAGTATCTTCTATCATTGAGTAAAAAGTCCAAAATGCCCTGTGAGCCATGATAGATTTTCTGTAAACCCTTTAAGGATCTAGGTCCACCACGCTCCATGATTCATCGGTTTCTACTAAGCTGGTAGTCCATGCCTGAATTATGGACCGACTGACGGCTTCCATGGCTGAGTCGGCTAGCATGGCTGGCTTGGCGTGCTGGCTTTATCAGCTTGGCTCGACATGTATCGACGCATCGACTGATATGGTGCTGCAGCTTGAGTCGACTGAACCGTATGTTATTTTTTATTTTTATTTATTTTATTTCTTTAGAAATTCATATCTTCTCTATTTTAGCTTCATTTTGTGCAAAACTTATTTCATTATGATCAAAAAAATAAGCTATTTTTATTAATTATAAAATTTTATTTTTTTAATTTTTATTATTTTTTAATTAATTTTTTAATTAATAAAAATATTAATTTCTTAAAAATATATATAAATTGATCATTAATTTTTAAAAATTAATATAAATTAATTAATAAATTAATACTTTTATTGATAAATTTATGATACTTATCAGCGGTAGAGGGCCCGACAGAATTGGGGCACCTAGCAGGATCTGATAAGACATATGAGCAGCTCGGTCAGCACATATTTGTGGCTAATAGATTAGTAAGAAATCAATATCAAAGCTCTTCACTAGAGTTGTAAAAACTCTTACATGCATATTTTAATTAATTTAATTTTATTATTTACTTATTATAGGTATGGTAGCTGGGTCATCCATCAGACTAGCTGTAGTTGTGGTGGACCACATACCAGTTTAGGAGGATTGATGACTACTTAGATTCTACGTCACGATGGATCACGATAAAAATTTTAAACTTTATTTATTAATTAAGTTATTATAGGATCTAATTTTTATATTATAACTAATATATTTCTTAACTATGCAGACGCATTATGCGACATATATTGCTGAGAGGTACGATGATGACTCATCTTCTCAGCCTCCCCTTGACCTTGAGAGATGGCTCAGCGCCACCAAAAGGATGAATAGGAGCTGGGTCATAGGTTTCATTTATAGCTTTGACTCTCTATCATCTCGATATCCTTAGACATCCTCACAGGCCTCAACATCCCAGACCTGGAGTGATGCACACGTGGAGGAAGTCGTGCAGAGGCTTCTGAGCCAGCGACCTTAGAGCCTCCTGAATGCCATCCACGATACGATCGTAGAGCTTCTCTAGGATCCGCAACTGCATGACCAGTTAGGCTCGTTGTCCCAACCATCATATTAGATAATTATATTATTAAATTATTTTAATTATTTTAAGTTTTAATTTTTAGAAGCTTCGTATATTTAGGTTTGGGTCTGGAAAGAAAATCTAGGGACTAAAAATTTAATCTAACTAACCAATTAATGGACCAGATGTATCTATAGATCCGTATCATCGAATGAAATGTGTAGAAATATTCTAGTTGAGCATCAAAAGAGTGTATTGAAAGATACACCTCCACATCAAAACTTACTAATATATTTTATTTTTTATTACAGAATGCTTGGACATCCGGCTCTCATCCATCAGCTACTAGAAAGGAGCAGCAGGAGGAGGAGGAGGTGAGCGACGATGAGGATTAGATCTGATTTTTTTTGGATGTATCATATTATCCTGATGTATTTTATTTTTTTAGATACTAATTATAAAATAATTATATAATTTATATTTTTAATAAAATATAATTAGTTTTTTATTTTTTATTATCAAATTATTTTTAAATTTTATAATAGATTTTATAAAATTAAGATAGATTTTAAAAATTATTATTTTAATTTTTTAAAAAAATAAATTAACTATTAGTGATGGTATTAAAGATAAATCTATCATCTCTAATAACTATTAGCGACAGCTTTAGAGACAAAGATCCCATCGCTAATAATTCTTCAAATAAATTTTTATTCAATTTAAAAATATAAAAATTCAACGACCATATTAATGATGATAGTTTTGATCACTAATAATTATTAGCGACGGCATTAGCCACTACATTGCCATTGCTACTATTTTTTTAAAAAAATAATTTAAATATTAAAAAATATTAGAGATGGAATTTTATCATCACTAATAATGATAATTAGCGATAAAAATTTTATAGATTGAATTTTATGATAGTATTAGCGATGGCAATGTTATTAGCGATAGTAGTGGAACTATTAGCAATGGTATTTAGCCATTGCTAATAGTTAGAATTCTTATAGTGGATACCAAAAGCATATGAAGAGATGCTTATCTTAAATTAGTAGCTCATCGGTACATGTTCAGACCTGCATCGGATCCTTCTAGAGTGCTCAAGCCCTAAGACCTAAGATAGTTGGTCATGAAGGCTAGAGGTATTTGAGCCCTCGCTTGCGAGCGCGTTTAATTGCTCCTATAATTATAAATTTAAATAAAATATTATAATACTAATCATACTAATATTTCATTTATTACTTACAAAAATTCTTCCGATCGCGGCGTTCATCAACCAGCCCTTCTTGTCCGTATGGCTGGATTGAAAGATGGTGCTACGGATGGACACCATCCTCTTTCTCATCAGCTATAATAATAAATTAGCTTACTAAAAATATAAAAAAATATCAATTTAATTTATAAACTAAGATTTAAAATTCATTATCTTTCTATGCACATGACATGCCATAAACTCACGACTGAGAGTATGCGTGTACTCCTAAGCCATCCGATTCTTTTGGTTCTAACGAAAGGTAGCCTAAAAAATATTTAAATTATAAGTATTTAAAATATTCAAATATAATTGTTAGTGTATTAAAAAATTAAAAAGTTAAAAATTAAATCGAAAACTCCCAGTTCCTCCAAAGCCTAACCATGCCCTCCAACTGACTTGGGGGATAGTCATGAATCCAAGGAACAAGCTCCTCCATTGGTGCTCGAGCCACCCTCTATGGAGCTTGACCTTGTAGTTTCGATATAACTCCTCAATTTTCTTCAGTCGAGCATCTCAAGCCCTCTCATGATCTAAAAAGTCGTACCTCCTCTACATAAAGTTATCAGAAGTCAGTTACAAAATTATTCTAATCAAATATAGTGTAAATATATCAAATGTATAAATATAATTAAGATACACTTATGCATATCTCCTCCTACATCCACTTCTTGACACCAGCATCCATCAATTGCTAGTCTACGGGCAGTACTAGAATGATGTCGGACCACCTCACAAGCACTCCAAAAAAGAAATGCATGTCCCGTGTGGCCTCTCCTCTCGATCATACTCCACCATGATCTGATGCTGGTGATTCTACACATATGGCATGCATGTGGGATCACGAAATGTCCTACTAGATAATGCACCTACAATACAAATATATTATACAAATATATAAGTGTATGTTGGTATAGAAATTTATGAGGATGCTAGAGGTGGTTGGAGTGAGGAAGGTGAGGCTGCTGACATGACCTATAAAATAAAATCCAAATCAGAGATAGATGGCTCCGGTAGGATCCTTCGATGCTCAAGTTAATTTTTTGATCAACTAGAATGGAGTGCTCAAAAAATAAAGAAGCAGAGTAATGTAAAGGAGAAGAGAGCTTTCTTTGAAACGTATCTGGAGGATTTCTTTTATAGACGGAGTATGTAACAAACTGATAGCAACAGCCATAACCATCTGGTAGTGGACCGCTCAGGCCATAGAGTTTGTTACAAAGGATGGTGTTCATTGTTGCGACTTGCCAATCAAGAGTGGTGTCTGTTGTCATGACGTGCCAGTTCATTGAAGATTAATGATCGAAGTTCAGATGGAATAGGCATTAACAGCGAAGAGCTTCAAGCCACAACAGTCCCAGAGGAGTTCGAGCTTCTTTAAGGTTGCCCGACTGTGGGTTGGTCTATATTGAGTTGGTAGTTGGATTCATGTGGATGACGAGGTCCTTTTGGACGACTGAAAGAAGATCGATCGAAAGAAGGTCAATCATAGGAGATCGATTGGAAGGAGGTTGACCATAGGAAGTTCGACTGGAGGAGGTCGTCTAGAGGAGGTTTGATCGGAGGAGGTCATCCAGAGGAGGTTCGATTGAAGGAGGTCGTCTAGAGGAGGTTCGACTGAAGGAGGTCATCCGAAGGAGGTTCGACTGGAGGAGGTCGTCCGAAGGAGGTTCGGCTGGAGGAGGTCGACATTCAACTGGAGAGGTCATTTGGAGGAGGTTCGACTAGAGAAGATTGACGTTCAACTAGAGGAGGTCGTTCAAAGGAGGTTGGACTAGAGGAGGTCGTTTGGAGGAGGTTCGACTGAAGGAGGTCGTCTGAAGGAGTTCAACTGGAGGAGGTCGACGTTCAATTGGAGGAGGTCATCGGAGGAGGTTTGACTGGAGGAGGTTTAACTAGAGGAGGTCATCCGGAGGAGGTTCGATTGAGGGAGGTCATCCAGAGGAGGTTCGACTGGACCCCAATCCTGTTACTCACTTTTGACCAAAGGACAAGGTCAGAATAATAAAAAATTTTCTTCACTATTCAAGATCGTATCGTCGAGCCCGTGTACTTTCAGAAGGTTCTGTAGCATTAACTCATCATTGAGGGAATCGACGAATCCCAATAGGGAGGAGGTCGGCGATCAAGAACTTTGGACAAGAACTTTAGCGGGGACCATTTTATCTCCAACACTTATCCTCCTACTTCTAAGTCCGAATTTCAACTGAAGGGAGTACAAAAAAATATTGTAGCTAAAGTTTTTTTTGACAGTTTTCCACTTTGGAGAACAAAACTTTTTATTGTTTTTCAAATTGGCACCGCGATTTGATGTCGAATGACTTGGATGGATGGAGTCTCTCGAAAACTCATCTAGCACAGAGCTCCATGTACGGTGCAGTTATTGCTTCGCCAGGCGGTGGGTGCAAGTGGGATATGCGGTGGGTTGGGATTGACTGAAGGAGTTCTGCAATCATAACTTTCTCTAGGGCTCTAATTTTCTATTTAAACTCCTCCTTCATCTACAGTTCCTTGCTTTTACCTAGGCTTCTTCTTCTCCTTCCTTCATTTTTCGTCGTCTCCGAGTGTCCTGTTCTTATCACCCCTGCTCTTTCTACGATTCTTCTGGCTGTCGACATCTTTCTCGATCTTCTTTTATCCTTCCGATCTTCTTCCCATATTTTCCTAGGTCAGTCTTTTATCTTTGTCCTCTTGACATTTAGTTTTCTTGCATTCTTCAGGTTTCTTCAAGTTTTCTTGGGTGAACATCGATGTTCTTAATTTTTGGGCTTCCACCATCCCTTTTTTTGAGTTCTTTTTTGGGATTTTATTTAATTTAGCTTGATCTAGATGTCATCTGAGGTTTCCTGGTCTAGCAATTCTAGGGGTTTGATCGACCCAAACCCCAATAACCCTGAGATTAGAATGAAAACTAGGCCTAGGGCAGTACTTAGGCCAGACTTTATACCGGAGTCCATCTCCTGTTCTTTGACCATTGAAGATCAGTTATTAGTTAGGATCCAATACGTGGTGCCTACCGGATAGGAGCTGAAACTTTTGGGTTCAAGTGGTCTAGCTTGTGCTTCTCCTTTAGGTCGGTTCTGCTTGTACCTGGAGGTCTTTCGTGCTGGATTAAGGCTTCCCCTTCCTAATTTTATTATGGCTCTTTTTCATTTTTTAAACATCTCCTTGGCCTCGATAGTTCCAAACTTCTTTAGGTTTATTATAGGGTTTCTTGCTCTCTATATATCTGCTGAGGTCCAGCCCACTATTTCTCTTTTTCGAACCTTCTTCACCTTCAAGCATCATCCTACTGCTAAGGACTGGTGGTATATTTTCTCTCAATCTGGCAAGAAGAGGTTGCTTAAGGGTGCTTCCTCTTTCATCCATAATTGGAAAGAAAAGTTTGTTTTTATTTTCTGCCCGATCTTGCACTTAGGCACTCACCCTGGGGATATTTGAGGGATTCAGTCCGTCGAGTCCTGAGGTTAGTGAAAGCGGATCAAGAGTCAGTTACCATAATCAAAGGTTACCAAACTCCCATGATATCCGAGCTAATAAAAGAATAAATCCTGTTCAACCTCGACCTTAGCCCTCTAAATCCAGTAGGTACACCATCGAAGTCGGTGGGTCATCTCCTTTTTCTTCTTTTCCTTCCTTTTTTTCTGACTGTGCTTTTATCTTTATGGCAGAGATGGATGCTAAGGCCATTGAAATGCTTTCAAAGAGGCTCCATGCTCACAAAAGAAAAGGCACCATGTCCGACGAGCTTGCTGCCAAGAAAGCTAGGGTGGACACCCCCAGCTCTACAGCACCTATTGATGCTGCCGCCAGTGTCGAGGTTGCTGCCATTGTCCAGGTTGGCCTTGTTGTCGAGGGCTTCGTGCCTCCATCATCCATGAGTTCTCCAGCTGAAGATCTAGCCCTGCAGCCTCCTACTGGGAGGAAAGAAGGGGAGAAGAAGAAGGAAAAAAAGGTTGTCGTGAAGGTGCATTGCAAGGCGTGCCCCGATAGGTCTAGCGACGATGGCAATAATTCGAGAGAAGACACCTTCGATAATCTGGAGCTCGTCTAGGATTTAACTTGCAAGTTTTTCATGCCCGAGGTGGTAGACCAGATGGCCGACCTCAACCATACGTAACTCATCTAGGATTCCCTCGGGACCTTACTCAAGGTAGTCATCTCGTTGATTTTTTTTTTGATGCATAACACAGTTCATTTACTATAGTCGGGTCACCAAATACTCGCGCATATCAAAATGTTGAACCATTTGAAGTCAGAGGTGTTGAAGGCTCAGGAAGACCTTCAAGCCGGGGTTGATCGTCTGCAGGAGATGCTCGAAAAGGAGGAGCTCACCTCGATGGGGCTGAAGGCCGCTTTAGTCTTGGAAGAGGAGAGAAGGAAGAAGGCTGAGGTTAAGGTCGGCGAGTTGAAGGATCAAACTTTAAAGCAGATCTCAGAGACCAAGATCCAGGTAGTTGGAGAGTTCAAGGTCTTCTATGAAATGAGGGATCTGATCGTTGCATTTGGCTAGGAGGCCTTTCAAAAGGGTTACAAACTCTGCAAGGATTGGGTGGCCGCCAAGTTTCCTAAACTCGACCTCAGCTTCTTATACGAGGAGGTCTCTGATGAAGAGGCGGAGCTTTCCACTACTGCGGCTGACCTTTCTTCCATCAAAGTCATCCTCGAGCCCTCCGAACCTACCATCAAGATGCCTAGACCCATACCGGAGCCGAAGGTGGTAGAGAACACTTCGATCTCATCCGCTGCTACTCCCAAGGTCTAGAATTTTAAATAGTTATACTTTCTTCTTTTTTTCTTTTTTTTTGATGTATATTCAAACATTTTGAGAAATAAAAATAAATTTTCATTTTCTTATACTTGCACAATAGTGAATGTTATTCAGAATCCTTCTGGTGAACGAAGTCAGGGTCAATCATCTCCAACCGACGTCGAACCACTATCCAAAGGTATTGCTCTAAAATCTATAGTTAAAGGTTTAAAGAGAAAAATTCATCATCTGAAGAAGAAGTTGAAGAAGGCGAAAGATGAGCTTTAGCTGTCTAGAAAAAATGCTTCGGAGGCGATAATTGAAGTCACTCACCTTCGCAAGTTGCACATGAAAGATTCCATGAGCTTCAACATTAACAAAAATAACTTTA
Source organism: Cocos nucifera (assembly GCA_006176705.1). Classification (NCBI taxonomy): domain Eukaryota; kingdom Viridiplantae; phylum Streptophyta; class Magnoliopsida; order Arecales; family Arecaceae; genus Cocos; species Cocos nucifera. Next base: position 600,170 of record QRFJ01000300.1, read on the forward strand.
AGAGGGAGTTGGCGAAGGTTAAGAAAAGTGCCAGTGATAAGGCCTGAGCGTTAACTATGAAGATCAGCTCCCTCGAAGTTGAGCTCAAGATGGAAAAAGAGAAAATTCATCTGCTGGAGGGAAGTTCACCATGATCTTCTGATAAGGCTCGATATGAGTGGAATTATTTGCAAAGGTTTTCTGCCCTCCAGAAGCAGCTGCACGATGCCAAGCTCACCTATGAGACCTACCGATTGGGTTGGTGTGGAAGGATATCCTCGCTAGAGTAGAAGCTCCATGCTGCTAACAGCAAGGTGGCTTGGCTTCAATAGCAGCTCATCGATAGTTACCAATCCGACACTAGTAGGAAGTCGGAGGAGACCTCCTCTCTGAAGAGGAACACCGACGAACTCTCGAAGTCGATCGGGGTGGAGAAGGATGAAATCCTGCGACTGAAGCTTCAGTCGATTTGCGAGCAGCAGGCCATCAAAGATGCTAAAGCTAAATCAGAAGTTTTGAGGAAGAGACTACGAGAGTCAGAAGATAACTACCAGAGGGCTAACAGGATGTTCCACGATAATTTGATAAGAAGAAAAGAGCTCGAGAAGGAGATCGTCAGCCTAAAGGAATCCTTGGTGATGGCTAGCAGTTCGAAGTTTGAAGAACTTGATTCTTCTTAGAACTTCAATTTTCTCTCTCCCTCTTTTTTTTATTTTTGTAATCGATCTTGCAAGCCCTTACTTTGTAATCAACTTTATCTTTAATGAAGCTATACTTTCTTCAATCGTTCTTTTATTCTGCTTGGGTTCAATGTTTGTTCACCTCTTCATTTTCTTCATTTTTTTCTCTCACATAACCGGGGGTCTTCACTATCCATGTTAAGATGAGGTTCTCCTTCTATTTCTAACATGGTTGGTCTTCCTGTCTTTCTGTCAGGATGAGATTCGCTCCCTATTTCTGATGGGATTAGCCTTTCTTTGTTATGACGAGATCCTCCTTCTATCCCTAATAAAGGTATAGGAACATAAAAGGACCATTGAAGGGCCCTGTCTCCTCCTCCTATCTTAAATAACTGGTCAGGATGAGGTTTCTTTTCTATTTCTGACATGGTTGGCCTTTTTTATCCTCTTATCAGGATGAGGTTCTCCTCCTATTCTAATGGGATTGATCTTTCTTTATCAGGATGAGATCCTCCTTCTATTTCTAACAAAGGTATAGAGGCACAAAAGGACTGTTGAAAGGATCTCTCATCTTCTCCTATTTTAAATAATTAAAGGTCTTCATCATCCATGTCAGAACGAGGTCCTCCTCCTATTTCTGACATGATTGGTCTTTTTTGTCTCCCTATCAAGATGAGGTTCTCCTCTTGTTCCTAACAGAATTAATCTTTCTTTGTTAGGATGAGATCCTCTTCCTATCCCTAATAAAGTTATAAGGACACAAAAGGACTGTTGAAAGGGCCTCTCCCCTCCTATCTAAAATAATCGAAGGTCTTCATTATCCGTGTCAAGATGAGATCCTCCTCTTTTTTCTGACATGATTGACATGTTTGTCCTCCTATCAAGATGAGGTTCTCCTCCTATTTCTGATGGAGTTGGTCATTCATTGTTAGGACGAGATCCTTCTCCTATCCCTAACAAAGGTAGAAGAATATAAAAGGATCGTTGAAAGGACCTCTTCTCTCCTTCTGTCTTAAATAATCGAAGGTCTTCATCATCCATGTCAGGATGGGATTCTTCTACTATTTCTGATATGATTGGCCTTTTTTGTTCTCCTATTAGGATGAGATTCTCCTCCTTTTCCTGATAGGGTTGGCCTTTCTTTGTTAAGATGAGATCCTCCTTCTATCCCTAACAAAAGTATAGGAGCATAAAAAGGCCGTTGAAAGGATCTCTCTCCTTCTCCTATCTTAAATAACCTGAGATCTTCATCATCCATATCAGGACGAGGTTCTCCTCCTATTTCTGACATGGTTGGCCTTTTTGTCCTCTTATTGGGATAAGGTTCTCCTCCTATTCTTAACAAGATTGGCCTTTCTTTGTTAGGACGAGGTCCATCTCCTATCCCTAACAAAGATATATGGGTACAAAAGGATCGTTGAAATGGACTCTTCCCTCTTCTTATCTTAAATAACTAGAGATCTTCATCGTCTGGATGAGATCCTCCTCTTATTCTTGATATGGTTGGTCTTTTTTGTCCCCCCATCAGGATGAGGTTCTTCTTCTGTTTCTGACCAGATTGGCCTTCCTTTGTTAGGACGAGGTCCTCCTCCTATCCCTAACAATGGTATAGCGATACAAAAGAGCCATTGAAAGAATCTCTCCCCTCCTCCTATCTTAAATAACCAAAGGTCTTCATCGTCCGTGTCAGGATGAGGTCCTACTCCTATTCCTAACACGGTTGACCTTTTTGTCTTTCTGTCAGGATGAGATTTTCTCTATTCTTGATGGGATTGGCCTTCCTTTGTTAGGATGAGGTCCTCCTCCTATCCCTAACAAAGATATAGGAGCATAAAAGGATCATTGAAAGGGCCTCTCTCCTCCTTCTGTCTTAAATAATCGAAGGTCTTCATCATTCGTGTCAGGATGAGGTCCTCCTCCTATTTCTGACATGATTGATCTTTTTTATCATCCTGTCAAGATGAGATTCTCCTCCTATTTCTGATGGGATTGACGTTCCTTTGTTAGGATGAGGTCCTCCTCCTATCCCTAACAAAGGCATAGGGGTACAAAAGGACTATTGAAAGGGCCTCTCTCCTCCTATCTTAAATAATCGGAGGTCTTCATCATCCATGTCAGGACGAGGTCCTCTTGTTCCTAACATGGTTGACATTTTTATCCTTCTATTAGGACAAGGTTCTACTCTTATTCCAGATGGGGTTGGCCTTATTTTGTTAGGATGAGGTCCTCCTCCTATCCTTAACAAAGGTATAGGGGTACAAATGGACCGTTGAAAGAGCCTCTCCCCTCCTCCTGTCTTAAATAATCTGAGGTCTTCTACTTTGTTTATTGATGAAGTTTGATCAGATCATTTTCTGTCATCACATGATTTTATGCCAAAAAATAAAAATATCAAAATAAAAGGATTTTATTGGAGTTGAATTACTGGTAGTACATTCATAGATTTTTTTAAATTTTAAGGTCGTGGGAGCATAGATCCTCTGAGATTCTTTAGATAATATGTTTCTAGTCGGACAATTTTCACCACCTCGTAAGGACCTTTCTAGTTTGGAATGAGCTTTTTCTAATTTTGAGGTTGCAAAATGTTTGCTCGTCGAAGTGCGACATCCCCTATTATGAAGGTTTTGCTTTTGACCCTCGAATTATAGTAGCAAGCTACCCTTTGCCTATAAGCTGCCATTTGGATCTAGGCTTTTTCCTCTTTTCTTCTAGTAGATCAAGGTTAGCCTTGAGGTTCTGTGAATTATCTTGTTCATTGAAGGCCTCTACTCATGCTGAGAGGAGTTCAAGTTCGATCAGAATAACTGCCTCTATCCCGAAAGCCAGCGCAAAGGATGTTTCTCCAATGGATAATATTTGAGTAGTTTGACAAGTCCAAAAACTATGATAAAATTCATCCACCCAAATTTTCTTTGCTCTTTCAAGTCTGGCCTTTATCTCTTGAAGCAAAGTTCTATTAGTTATTTCTGCCTCATCATTCACTTGCAGATGAGTCACTGATGTGAAGTGGTGAGATATATTCAGACCTTCGTAGAACTCAGCGAACTCCATACCTGCAAACTGACGCCCATTATTAGTGATCAACATCCAAGGTAGACCAAATCTACAAACAATCGACTTTTAGACGAAGTCCTGCACTTTAGCATCAATAATTTTTGCTAGAGGTTCGGCCTTAATCCACTTAGTGAAGTAATCCACTATCACTAGCAGAAACTTTCACTGTCCAGATGCCATGGAGAAAGATCCGAGTATGTCCATCCCCCACTATGCAAATGGTTAGGAGAAACTTAACGGTGTGAGCTGCGAAGTTGACTGTCTCTAAATATTTGTATTTCTTTGATACCTATCGTACTTTCTCACATAATCCATCACGTTTTGATGTATTATCGATCAATAGTATCCTTAACAAAGCAACTTGTATGATAGGGATCTCACTCCTAGATGATTTTTGTAAATCCCCTCATAAACTTTCCTTAAGGTATAGCTGGCTTCTGAAGGTAGAAGATACTTGAGGAGTGGCAATGAGTATGATCTCTTATACAACCTATTTTTATATAAAATATAGCGAAAAATTTGATTTCTTAAATTTCGAGCTTCTTTGTGATCTTTGGAAAGAGTTCCTTTTTTGAGATATGCTATCAATGGATTAATCCAGCTGGGCTCGTGATCAATTTGCATTATTGCTTAGGGCTCTTCCGAACTTGGGTGTTGTAGGGCCTCAAAAAGAACTTCTTTTGGTAGCTCATTTGGAGCTAGGATGGCCAGCTTAGAGAGAAGGTCGGCTCTGGTATTCTTCATCCTGAAAATTTGCTGAATGTCAAAATTGTCAAAGGTCGAATTTAAGCTCTGCACCTTCTTCAAGTATTTTTTATGCTTTCCTTTTGAACTTTAAAGAAGTTATTAACTTGTCCCACCATCAGTTGTGAGTCACTGTAGGCCTTCAAATGTTGCACTTTCTACTCCTTGGCTATTCTCAATCCTATAAGTAGGGCTTCATATTTCGCTCCATTGTTACTAGCAGGGAAGTTAAAGCGCAACGTGTATTCCACCACAACTCCTTCTGGATTGATGAGAATCAAGCCCGCACTTACTCCAAAAGCATTGGATGAATCCTCCACATAAAGTGCCTAGAACTTTTCAAGAAGATCAGCCTTCTCTTTTGGGATGCCAGGGATAAGGGCTTCTTGATACTCTGGTTTGGTCTCCTCTGGAATAGTGCACTTTACTATGAATCGATCAGTATTTGAGCTTTAATGGACGATCGAGGTTGAAAGTAGATGTCAAATTTAGTCAACTCAATCACCCACTTTGCCACTCTGCCAGAGGTATTGGGTCGACGAAGAATCATCTTTATGGGTTGATCGATGAGGAGAGTAATGGTGTGCCCTTAGAAGTAAGGTTGGAGCTTCCTGACTGTAACCAATAAGACATAAATTAGTTTCTCTAATTTGGTGTACCTTGTCTTCGCATTCCTCAAGACTCTACTTATGTAGTAGATTGGTTTTTGAATTTTTGCTTCTTCTCTGACTAGTACGACTCTAATAGCTATAGGAGATACAGCGAGATGCAGAAACAATTCTTTCCTAAGTTCAGGTTTGGCTAGCAGTGGGGGTGAGCTGAGATAGCTTTTCAATTCTTCAATGGCCTGCTGGTAGTCGAGAGTCCAACTGAAGTTCTTTAACCACTTGAGTACCTAGAAGAAGGGCATGTAGTGCTCCGTCGATCTTAACACGAAGCGATTCAGAGCTGCCACCTTGCCTGTGAGGCATTAGATTTTCTTTATTATTTTTGGAGCAGTCATTTTCTAGATGGCTCTAATCTTCTTTGGGTTGGCCTTGATGCCATGACTTGATCCCATGAATCCTAAGAACTTTTTCGAGATTACTCTGAAAGCATATTTCGTAGGGTTTAGCTTCATCTTATACTTTCAAAGGGTACTGAAGGTCTTCTCAAGGTCAACGATATGATCTGACAAAGATCGACTTTTGACTAGCATATCATTTACATAGACCTCCATGTTGCAGCCGATCTGCTTCTTAAAAATTTTATTCATCAAGCATTGGTACGTTGCATCTGCATTTTTAAGTCCAAATGGCATGATCTTATAATAATAAAGATCACGATCAGTAATAAAAGCACTCTTCTCCTCATCTTCTGGTGCCATCTGAATCTGATTATAATAGGAGAAGGCATCCATGAAAGTGAGGAGCTCGTGGTTCGAAGTCACGTCAACTAGCTAGTCGATCCTGGGTAGAAGATAGCTATCTTTTGATAAGACTGTGTTCAAATCTGTGAAGTCTATGCATATCCTCCACTTGCCGTTAGCCTTTTTGATCAGGACAACATTTGCAATCTAGTTTAGGTAAAGCACTTCTCGAATGAATTCTGCTTTAAGGAGTTTGTTGACTTCATCCATTATCATCTTCTATCTTTTCGATGCAAAACTGTATTTCTTCTGCTTCACTGATCGTCACTTAAGATCTATGCTCAGGCGGTGCTTCATGACTTCTACGTCGATTCCGAGCATGTCTGTAGGCGCCTAGGCAAAAACATCAGCATTTTTTTACAAGAAGGTGATAAGCTGCTTTCTAACTTCTCCTTTTAGGTTCGAACCAATCTTTATAATATATTCTTTATTTTCATCATTCAGAGGGATCTTCTCAAGGTCATTGATGGGTTCTCCTCTTTCTTCAGATAGATCATCATGAGCATCAAGTTCGTCCATCGAATAAAAGTCTGCTGATCTTCCTCCCTGTAAAGCAATACTGTAGCAATGTCAAGCTAGTGCTTGATCTCCTCTGATCTCTCCGACTCCATACCTGGTTGAAAACTTCATTTTCAGATAGTAAGTGAAAACTACAGCCCGAAGTGTATTCAACCCAGGTCGACCAAGGATCGCATTGTAGGCAGAGGGGGCTTTGACTACCAAAAAATCAACTTGTGCCGTAGATTGCTTTGGGTATCGATCGGTGACCACAGGCAATATTATTATTCCTTCCACCGACATTGCATCACCTATGAATCCTACCAATGGAAAATTCATCGGGCCCATTCTATCATCAGATATGGACATTTTAGAAAAAATATCGTACAATAAGACATCAACAGAGCTTTCATTATCAATCAAAATGCGGCATACATCATAATCAACAATATTTAAAGTAACTATAACTGCATTATTGTGCAAAAGTTGAACTCCTTAGGCATCTTCTTTAGTTAAAGTGATGGACTCCTCAGTCCATTGCCTCTTTGCCAGCTCTAATGATTCGCTAGCTTCCCCACGTCGATGTCCCCTGGTGATAGTGTTGATGACTCCAAGAGGGGGCTGATCTTCTTGGGGCTCATCCCATCGAGATGGTTCAGGTTGTGGTGGGGCTCTCGAACGATCTTCTCTTCTTTCTGATTGGCGCCTGATGAATCGATCCAGCTGACCTCTCTCCTAATCAATGCTTCAATCTTATCCTGAAGCTGGATGCATTCTTCAGTATCGTGACCATAGTCACAATGGTAAAGATGGTACTTATTGGGGTTGCACTTGGCTGGATGAGTCCGCATCTTTCTGGGCTTTACCAGCTGCTCCCTTATCTCTATTAGCACTTACATCTTTGAGGCATTCAAGGAAGCATAGTTGTCGAATCTTCTAGGAGGGGAGTTTTGTTGAGTCCTCCAATTCAGGCTTCCCTGTCGATGAGCTCGAGGAAGAGTTCGGGCTCGTCTGCACTTGGAAGGAGGAGTTTGGGAGCGTGTCCGAGCTTCACTCAACTTTCTTTCAGATGCAAGTCGATTGGGTTCACCCGCTTATCACTCTCTTGCAGCCTCGTCATCCTTCAATTTGAAGGCTTCTTCTATTCGGGCATAACTTTCAGCCCAGGCCAGCATATCAATAAAATTTTTTGGATACTTTTTTTTCAAAAAAGATAGAAGATCATTTTTTTGAAGGTCATCCTTTAGTGCGACCATAGCTATAGATTGGTTTAGGTTTCGGACCTCCAATGCAGCAGCATTAAAATGGCTGACGTAAGCTCGAATTGACTCCCCCTCCTTCTACTTTATATTGATGAGGAAATTCGAACCTCATCTTGAACGTTGGGTGCTTATAAAATGAGTCGCAAACTAATAGCTCATTTGATCGAAAGAGAAGATCATACCCAGCTTAAGGCTCAAGTATCAGTTTCTTGCTGCATCCATCAAGGTAGATGGAAAAGCTCAGCACAGGATGGCGTCTGGCATGCCATGAACAGCATCATCATTCGAAAGGCCTTCAGATGATCGATCGAATAAAAAATCCCATCATAGGCCTCAAATTGGGAGAGCTTGAAGTTCGGTGGGATAGGTTCTTGCATAATTTTGATAGAGAAAGAAGGATCGGTGCAGATATCAGCATGGTGAGTCGAGGTGATGTGGTGGAGCTCCTCAATCCTTCAGTTCATGTCTTGAAGTTTTTAGTCGAGAGCATCATCTCAACCATGGATCTCCGATGGTCGTCGACTATAGATGAAAAAAGTCTCTTCCAAAGAAGAATCATGATCGAAATAGGAGCTCCCTGCTCTCTACTTTTCCTTCTCAGAGATGATGGGTCTGTTGACCCAGGTTATTCTTTTCGGTGCTGGCTCCTGAAGCTCTGGCTGGGGGTTTTTCAGTTAGGTCACTGTTGGAGGCTACTGTATGGCCTATACCATCTCAGTGAGGCCTTGAATCTACTATATTAGTAGATTGAACTGCTCTGGATCCATCATGACCATTGGTAGAGGAGGTTGGGAAGAAAATGATGGAGTTAGAATGGACGGATCTGATGGCAAAAGCAGTAGACCGTCGTGTGGTCATCTTTTTTGGAGGCATTCTTTGAAGTAAGAAGAGATCAAACAAAAGTGGATTCGAGAAATTAAGGGAGAAAGAAAGGCAAGTAAGATCGACCGGGCACTCCTTTTAGAATAAGGGCTCAGAGGATCCTTCCTCTAGTGCCAATCTTGTTGGTGCAAAAATTCATTAGGACATTGGAGGTGGCTGGAGTGGGAAAGGTGAGGCCACTGATGGAACCTACAAAATAAAGTTCAAACCGAAGGTGGGTGGCTCCGGTAGGATCCTCTGATGCTTAAGTTAATTTTCTGACCAACCAAAATGGAGTGCTTAAAAAATAAAGAAGCAGAGTAACGAGAAGGAGAAGAAAGCTTTTTTTAAAATATATCTAGAGGATCTTTTTTATAGATAGAGTGTGTAACAAACTGATGGCGACAGTCGTAACCATCTGATAGTAGACCGCTCAGACCACGTGGACTTTGTTACGGAGGATGGTGTTCATTGTAACAACTTGCCAGTCGAGAGTGGTGTTCATTATTGCGATATGTCAGTTTGTTGGAGATTAATGGTTGAAGTTTGGATGGAGTAGGCACTGGCGGTGAAGAGCTTCAAGCCACAATAGTCCCAGAGGAGTTCGGGCTTCTTTAAGGTTGTTCGCCTGTGGGTTGGTCTATATTCAGTGGGAAGAGATCGATCGAAAGAAGGTCAATCATAGGAGATCGATCGGAAGGAGGTCGACTGCAAGAAGTTTGACTGGAGGAGGTCATCCAGAGGAGGTTCGACTAGAGGAGGTTATCCGGAGAAGGTTCAATTGGAGGAGATCATCCGGAGGAGGTTCAATTGGAGGAGATCATTCGGAGGAGGTTCGATTGGAGGAGGTCGTCCAGAGAAGGTCGACGTTCAACTAGAGGAGGTCATTCGATGGAGGTTCGATTGGAGAAGGTCGACATTCCATTGAAGGAGGTTGTCCGAAGGAGGTTCGACTGGAGGTGGTTGTCCGAAGGAGGTTTGGCTAGAGGAGGTCGTCCGAAGGAGGTTCGATTGGAGAAGATCATCCGAAGGAGGTTCGACTGGATCCCAATCATGTTACTCACTTTTGGCTAAAGGATAAGGTCAGAATAACATAATTTTTTCTTTACTATTCAAGATCGAATCGCCGAACCCCCATGCACTTTCAGAAGGTTCCACAGTATGAACTCATCATTGAGGGGCTTAATGAATTCCAACAGAGAGGAGGTCGGCGACCAAGAACTTTAGACAAGAACTTTAGTGGAAACCATTTTATCCCCAATAATGTACAATAACTATACAAAATAATAAATAAATAAATAAATAATTGACATAATAGAAACATACTCTCACGAGCCATGGGATCATGCGACTTGGATGCCAATGGAGACTCATCGATGGGTGAAGCATGTGCTGAAGATGTGGCTGATGGTGGAGGCTCAGATGCTGGTGGAGTAGATGCTAGTGGTGCCTGAGCAGTCGATGCAGAGGTGGATGGAGCATGCTCCGGCTATGATTCAAATGAGAAGCTCCACATAACCCACCGAGGGATAGGGGTAAAACCTAAATAGCATTTTGGTGCCATCATGACCTGCAACGTTAATGAACATTAACAAATATAATATATTGGACAATAATATTAGTAAAGCATCAATAAATTGACTCTAACATTTATACCAAAATATTGAACTGATTGCCTAGTGGCATCTATATTGTGGACATCACCATCGCTCTTTGTATGCATGGTCCAACATCATCATCAATCTCGATATCATCAAAGATATGCCTAGGCATCATCCTTACAATAATATTCTATTGAGGCTCCAAGAGATCACTAACTGATCGCTATCGTAGGTGGTCAAAAAATAAAATTTAACTTACAACTATATAGATAGGATGAATCGGGATCGTATTCTCAGGGATCATATTAATTATATTTAAATAATTTAGATTTAAATTAAAAGTAGAATAAAGATTAATTAAAAGTCTTCTTAAATTAATTAAGAAAGCAAGTAAAAAAGCAAATTAATTAAAAGTTGAGTTACAAGTTTGGAGACGGATTCTTAGAATCTTAATTGCTCTCTTGTTTGATAGCTGGTATCTTTTTTAATATGCTTTAATTGATATCTAATCAACAAAGATATAAGCTATCTTAAAGAGCATGGCCTGTTTTCTTAGATCACAGCCAGTTTGTTAAAGTTATAGGCTAATCTAAATTAATTTAGATAGAATAAAAAAAATTAATTCGAAGATAATCTATCAGTAGAGCACGAACCATATCCATAGATCATAGCTCATCTCAAGGATCACAAACTATTCTAGATCAATCTTATAAAAATATAAAAATATTATAAACAAAAGTAGTCTTTATTGTAAAATAGAAAGAAATATCAAAGATAGATAAATAGAAAACACCATCAAAATAAGATCACAGTGATCCCTTGAAAACAAATTAATCAGTTGACCATTAGGAAACTTCTCGCTAATATCTTCATCTTGAAGCTTTGAGGAAGAACCTGGACAACAACTGGATGTAGAAATCAGGAGTAGGAAAGAGATTTTGGTGGAGAAATAGGGAGCTTTTGTGATCTATTAAGGAAAAAAGAAGGAAGAAAGAAGCGCTTGAGGGAGAAAAACAAGGAGAGAGAGAGAGAGAGAGAGAGAGAGAGAGAGATTCTAGTGAAGGGGAGGCTGATGCTCGATGAATTGGCTTAGGAGGGTTTTTATAGAGGGAAAAAACAAGAGATTTTAGGTTAAAGAAGAAGAAAAACTAAAGACATTGAGTCTGGATCAAATTCTGCTCCCTATAGACTTCAGCCATTAGATTGGGTTTAAATGGTCTAGATTGAGTCAAAATCCATCGCTCATAGCTTCATCAAGGTCCAGACTAATTCAGAACTATTGGATCACCTCATCAAATGCTTTTGGACCATCAGATGTTGCTGGGATTTTCTTAATCGAGTCAAAATCCATTCCCCGCCGTTGGATCTTGATTGGCGTGATTTCAGACCATCGAATCATGCAAAAATATTGGGCACTATTTGAATCAACTGGGAATGCACAGGAACTGTTGGAACTTGATCGGGATGAACGTCTGCCATCCGATTATGTTTTTGTATGCCTATAGACTACCATGGATTGGCTACATCAAAGACCTAAACGAATCATCGCACGCCACACTACTTGGAATGATCAAAATACGCTCTTGAGCCACGTGAGAATTTTCATGGATCCTTTAAGGGCCCAAGCCTTCCACGTGTTTACCGATCCACTGTGGAATGCATCCTGATTGACGTCAACTGCCTGGGTGCTAGTGGGCCATAGATGTGGGCTACATTTGTGGGGGCCAGGCCATGCTGGAGTTCGTGCAATGACTAGGCTGACCTGCTACTGTGCTAGACCGATCAGGCGGCTAGTTTGCTTCGATGCATTGGGTCAAGCCGATCGGTCCGACCAATTTATCTTTTTCTTTTCTTTTCTTTTCTTTTCCTTTGAATTCTTGTTCTAGATCTAATTTAAGTCCAATTCGCTCCAAAATTTTTTGTTTTGACCTATAAATCAATATCTTTTCATCGGTTATCCTCTTTCCTACAAAAGATAAATAAAAATATCAATTCTTAAAGAATAAAAATAAATTAATTTATAAATTAATATTTTTATAGATATATTTAATATAATCATCACACACCCCAATTTGAACTTTGCTCATCCTCAAGTAAAGTAGATAAATTAGCAATATATATCGACTCAGCTTTAAGTTAAAAGTTACTTTTGGACATTTCTAAAGGCAACTGATATCTGATTAGACTATTAAAGAGGTACGTTGTTGGATTATTAGTTCAATCCAATTAGTGAATGGATGTTAGCTATCAAAATTTTTAGAGATCTTCTTTCACTAACTTTCCACTTTACTCTCTAAATCTTCTAACTTGATGTGAGAAGGATTTCTTATCTTCTTGCAATTTAGTTCTCTTATTATCTATTTTTTTTATTTTATCAGATTGCATCCCTACCTTTTAATATGAACCATAATACTTACTCAGGCGAAGGAGCCCGGTTACTTAGTGAGACAATGCTAAACCTTCTTTTTTTTATATTGCCCTTTTTTTGATGTGAACAACAATGCATACTTAAGCGAAGGGGCCTAGTTACTTAGTAAAAAATCAATATATATTTTTTTAAGAGAGACTTTTACATATCTGGATATTTCCATCCAACTCTCATGAAGCAATTTTTTTATTGAGATTAGTAAGAAGAGAGTTCTAAAATCACTCTTAAAATTTAATCTAGTCTAAACCCTATCATTCATTAAGCTTTCTTAATAATTTACTCCTCGGTATCTTTAAAATTATCTAGATCGTTAATCACTCATTGATTAGGATGCCTAATTAACTTTTAATCAAAATAAAGTTTGGGTATATAAAGCTAATTATCTCAAATCATACTTAAGGACTCACAAATTAAAGTTAGTTATCTCTTCCTAACTTAATTTTCATTATCCTCAATGGAAGAAGAAAAAAATAAAAATAAAAATATTTATCAAGTAGGAATACCACTTGGTTTGTTAATTGCAGGTCCTTTATTATACTTTATCAGGTTCATACAGGATGCTTGATGATGTGCTTCCCCCAACTTAGGCTAATCGTCTTTATTAGTTTTCTACAAAAAAATAAAAAAAATTAGAAGTTTGGAAGATAAAATGATGGGTTGTCTTCCAACAAGTACTAAGTTTAAGGTCTTCAACCAGACCAAGTCAAAAATTTATGGTGATTCATAGACTGGTTCAATCAGATCTATTGACTTAATTTGCTCTCCATCCTTTATACCATCCATATAAGATTTAATTCATTGGCCATTAATCTTAAAAGTATTTTTCTATTTTGGATCTCTAAGTTCTACAACTTCATAGAAAAAACTTGGGTCACAATGAATAGTTCATCCTAACATGAGCGCAGTTTACCAGGAAATAATCTTAACCTAGAATTAAAGAGCTATACATTTTGATTAGGTTCAAATATTTTGCTTGAAATGATCTTATCATGGTAAGGTTTGGTTTGAGCCTTATAAATTTTAGCACTCTCGTATGCCTCATTACGTAACTCTTTTAATTTATTTAATTATTGTCCTCTTTTTGACCCCACATTTTTCATATCAAAATTAAATTTTACTTATTGCCCAATATGTGTGGTGTTCTAATTCTACCGGCAGATGACAAGATTTTTTAAAAATAAGCTAGTAAGCAAACATTCCTATAGGGGTTGTGTAGGTAGTATGATAGGCCCATAATGCATCATCTAATCTCTCAGACCAATCTTTACGATCGGGCCTAATCATTTTTTCTAAAATCTTCTTTATTTTCCTATTCGAGACTTCAACTTGTCCACTAGTCTAGGGGTGATATGCGGTGGCTATTCTATGTGTTATTCCATATCTTTTCATCAAAGCTTCAAAGTGCCTATTCATGAAGTATGTACCCCCATCACTAATTACGATCCTAGGGCAACCGAACCAACTTATAATATTTCTTTGAATAAACTTGATTATCACCTTATGATCATTGATTTGTATTGCCAGCTTCTATCCATGTAAAAATATAAATCTACTGCCACCAGAATATATTCATAACCATAAGAAGAAGAAAATGGGCCCATAAAGTCAATTCCCCAAACATTAAAGATTCAACTACAAAAATTAGGGATAGGGGCATCATATCTTTTTTTGAAATATTTCTAGTTTGTTGACATTTTAAATACTTATGGCAGAAATCATGGGCATTCTTAAATAATATTGGCCAGTAAAATTCACTTTGCAGTACTTTTGCTATCATTTTTTTATTAAAAATTATATTTCAAAGTCAATCGTCAGTCTGTTGATGGTTGAGATATTGTAATTAATTTATTAATTAATAAAAAAATTTTGACATCTTTTTCATCACAAGTTTACATCTTCTAATGAACTCCATTATTATGATAAAGTTTTTAGGACTATTTAATTTTGATAAAGAGAGAATTTATCGATTAGTTCTTAAAATTATTCATGACCAAATGATAGACTGTTAATTAGGACAACAGCGTCTATCGAGCATAAGTTGCTATATGCCATATAGGTTGGTTGTCCTCTTAATCAAGAAGTATGGAGATACTGATATGGCATACAGATGAGATGTATGGATACATCATCATTGAACGTGATCAACTCCAGAGCATTCTACTATCAAAAATATCTCTGATGGGATATAGATATAAGTATCTCTTAGATCTGAGATCATCTCAATGACTTGCAAGCAACTCACTATGCTTTGGTACCGAACTAACTAAATTTCTAATTCAGTAACGATAGGCTTTTGGGCATAGTCAAGTACTTGCAAAGTTGGAGTGTGACAAAAATAGAATTGACCATTCCAAGAGTTAGAGAAGAATGTATCACTGTATTTCAATATAGCAAAATCTTGACCAAGGTAATCTATCAGATGAATTTGATATTTTAAAATACAATATGGACAATCTGATTAGAGTTGATAATTGAACTCTGAGGTATCCTATGAGTATTATGGTCAAGAGGATGAATTATATGAAAACTATATCTATATGGATTCTAAGGATGGTGTTCTACACCTTCGACCTATCCGACCGTCGGGTATCATTGCTAGATGGTCACTTCGATTGGTATAGAAATTTATTTCTATGCTAGTAACTTAGGTTCGAATCTATAATGTCATAAATATTAGAGTTCACATTCTGATTGGATGGTTGATCAGCAATTTAGAATCATTTTAGGGTTAAACGATCAATATGGTTGATGTTTGACCTACTGTAAGTGTTGCAGGAGGATCGATTAGCAATTCGATTGCTAATTGGCTTAATTTAATTAAGTCAGTAGATTGAGATTAAGTCTAATTAAATATAATTTAATTAGATTAGTTTGGACTTGATTGGATCAAATTTAATTGATTTATTGGATAAGCCAAGTGCAAGGAAGAACTAGTCCTAGTCTAACTAAGACTTGGGTCAACCTAATTTTTTAATTTAATTAAAAAATAAATTAAAATTAAATCTAATTTAATATAATTTAAATAAATCCTTAAATAGGTTAGGGCTTTATTTAATTGGGTTGGATTACTCTTATTTTTATTTGGTTAAAAGACCTTGTTTGACTTGGTCAAAATAGGAGTCCTAGTGTGACTAGGACTCCCTATTCCTTGCGCCACCTAATCCTCACACCCCGCCCCTTTCTCTTTATATTTTTACTTAAAATTATCCACTTTCAAAGGCTTCTCAAGGCCCCTTTCTATCTTCTATTTTTC
This sequence comes from Cocos nucifera, assembly GCA_006176705.1. NCBI lineage: Eukaryota > Viridiplantae > Streptophyta > Magnoliopsida > Arecales > Arecaceae > Cocos > Cocos nucifera. The sequence continues at coordinate 615,938 of QRFJ01000300.1, forward strand.
ATATGGAAGTTTGTTGCATGACCAAGTCAAAAGGGGAAGTTGATTTCGCTTAGGATTCTATGAGATAGAATTCCTAGTCAACTAAAAGTCCTCCTTTCCTTCATGCCGCCACCTCCCTTATTTCTCTCTCTCACACACATAATTTTTTTGGATTTATTTACATCCTCCCTTACTGGTCCATGGCAAAAAAAAAAAGGTGGGGCGCCCCGCCCAAAAGTTGGGCGCCCCAACAACTTTCCTTATTTGGTCCTTCCTAGTCTAGGATTTTGACCTAACTTGGATTCTGCATATCTCTTTATTTAAAGAGAATTTTTTGCTAAATTTTTATGAATTTTATACATTTGAGAGGTCTATTTGGTGTAGAAAAATTAGAGAAAAATTCATCTGGGTCATGGAGATATTAAAAATATAAATTAGGGTGTCTAGAAAAAGAACAAAGAAGAAGAAGAGGGTCTTCTTCTAGGATTTTTGTTCCAAGTCTCTTTCTTCCTTTTTGTGAGCTTTTGAGAGGTGTCTCAATATCACAAATCTTTTTCTTTTTCTTTTGATATTTTAGAGTATCCAAATTTTAAAGAAGAAAACATCGGATCAACCATCAAAGAGAGATCAGCACAGAGCTAGCATACTATGCTGATTTCCTACATCAGGATCTCTGATCGTGTTCGTAGGCTTGTGTGGATGACTCCTAGAGGCCGGATGCATGTGTGGCTCATGACTTCATTCTCAAGTCCGGATCAGCAAGTTAGAATGTCTAACTTGCTCAGGTAATGGATTCGATCTGTTATTTTATAGCTGCATTAGATGTAGTATAGATCTAGATTGATATGATCAATCTTTTTTTTCTTATTTAATTTTTAATTTTTAATTTAAATATTATGCAATAATTATATAATAAGATCTTAGATCTAGAATATTTTGAATTAATTTTGATTGATTTTAATTTTTGACTATCTAATCTTGAAAAAGTTTCAAGATCTAGTCCCAAAACCCTAGATCTAGTTTCTTTAATTGGTATCAGAGCCAAGGTTCTTATTACATAATTTTTATGCATGTTTAGATTATTTTTTAGATTATATCTAATTTATAATCTAATTATTAAATCTAAAATTAAAAAAATTCAGATCTCACGAACTGCCATAAGGTTGTCCTGCTGTAAGATTTACCCCTTATAGTAAAAAGATTATCCTAGTTCGTGATGATTTGACTCTAATCATAAATTTATTAAATTTGATCTAATTTTATTTATAATTTAATAAATTTAAAATAATTTTAGATCTAAAAATAAAATATTTTAGATTGCACGGACTGCCATAAGGTTGTCCTACTGTAAGGTTTATCCCTTACAGTGGATAGGTTGTCCTAGTATGTGCTGATCTAAAATATTGATCATAAAATTTTAGATTAGATCTAAGAGATTTTATGATATAATTAAAAATATTTTAATCTAAGTTCAATCATCATAAATATGTTAGATTTGATCTAGAAAGATTTATGATTGATTATTATTGAAACTATTTCAATTATATGAATCTGTTTAGATTATATCTAAAGTAGTTTTATGTTTATTGTACTTACATATTGATTATGAATCAAACATGCAACTTAGTTGATAGAACCATATTATAAAAATATTTTACAAACATAAAAATTATTTTTAAAAAGTCAAACACCAACCCTCAGCTCAAAACTTAATTAAGAATTAAGAAGTTATTTGATTAGGTTCTAGGATTGTAAATTGAAGATCCTATGACACGAATAATAACACATTGGGTTAATGGGTTAGTGGGCATTAGGTCCATTAACTGGGTTAGACCTAAGGTTAGATTAAAGAATGGACTTAATTAGAGAATTAACTAAATTTAATCAATTGTTGTCTTAGAATAGATCAAGGATTCTCTAGATCAATTATAATAGTTATAGTTGTTCAAGTCCATATCTTTAACAAAAACCAAGTAGACTTGATTCTTGGCTAAGAGGTCTAGCTCGAATTGTTAGGTTGTTCTAATTAAGACTAATTAAATCAATTGATGTCTAAGATAAGTTTGGCACATACGACTGGTGGTTTCTAATTAACAGTCCGCTTATCAGCCATTTTCGATGGTGTCTAAGGCAAGCTTTGGTAGATTCTTCCATCGATCTCACTTACCTGGCCTTCTTGGTGAGATTGAGTTTTGATCAGATCACTTAACAATTTGAGTTGACCTATGTCAGCTAGGTAAATCAGTGTGACTGATTTAGGTACTCCTAGACCAGCTTGTTAGTGGTCTTCCTTAAGCTAACTTGGTGAAGCATCATGACAAGCTGGTTAATCTGACCTACTCACTTCTATAAATAAATCCTCTAAAATTATTAGGTCCCTAAAATAAAATAGTTATATGATAATTGGATCATAGCCTTCCATTAAAGAGGATGATAATGGATCCATCATTTAGATAATCATTGGAGGCCCAAAGGCCTGGTGCTTATCGGTTGATGAAATTATCATTCATTATATGATCTCTTAGATACATCTTTCTAAATGGTGGTCAGGTGGGCCAACCAAAGTTGGCCCTGATCATTCATTGGTTGGATGGGCTAAGTATGGTCATGTTAATAGTTGGACCTAACTGGATCCTTTTCTGAGAAGATCAAAGCCAACTGATCAGGACCTGGGGTAAAATTTAATTACTGAAAATTATTTGAAGAAATAATTAATTATGAACCTATCCTTAGATGTATATGGGTGGGCCAACCAAAGTTGGGCTTGTGTACAGTCTATGTGGATTCTAGTATCCACTAAAGAATTAGGGTAATTCCTTGAATTAGAGGTAGAGACTACCAATTCGAATAAAATAGTGGGAGACCCTTTTGATTAAATTCCAAATCTCTAGGTTTAATAAATCAATTACTAATTAGGTTATATTTTCTTTTTGTGCAAATATGGCCACTTTTCTATCGCTCCGATCATTGTTGGATAATAATAATTAGTGGGATCCAACTTTCGTAGCTGGTACCAAAAGTTGAAGATTATCTTGGGGCATGAACGGATCCTATATGTGCTGACGGATCCTGCACCTAAGGAGCCAGCTGTCAATGCACATGAAATAGTCAGAGATATTTATCAGAAGTGGCTCAGTGACTGAACCATGGTGCGCTGCATTATGCTGGCTACGATGAGCGACAAGTTTAGTCATAGGTTTGAGATAGCTTAGTCAAATGAAATGCTCTAGTGTTGGAGGATTCTTCTGGCACACCCGATGATGTTGAGAGGCACAAGACTAGTTGCGCCATCTTCAATGTTAGAATGCGGGATGGAGCCTCTGTCACTGATCATATACTGTACATGATCGAGCTGATAGAGTGTTTGAACAAGCTTGGCTTTTTCTTGCACAAACAACTTGGAAAAGATGCAATATTGAACTCGCTGCCCAAGTCTCATCTCCCATTCCTTATACATTATAGAATGTCAAAGCCTGAAGTTGACTACCATGGGTTACTGGGGTTACTTCAAAACTTTGAGAAGGATCACCAACTCCATAAGAAGTTGGTGAACTTAGTGGGAGATTCGTCTTCTCGTTCTCGATCCTTTGGAAAAGGAAAGAAGAACAAGAAGAAGAAAGCCAAGAAGGTGCATGTTCAGGCTAGGACATCTATGCAGGCTCAGACCCAAAAAACCAAGCTCGATAAGAGTCAAACTGAATGCTTCTTCTGCAAGAAGCGGGGGCACTAAAAGAGGAACTGTCCTCAGTACATTACCTCCCTGGATCCGAATAGGCAGAGAAAGAAGCAAGCTATTGCTGGGCAAGATATTTATATGATAACTCCTTACAATTTTTATGTGTGTGATATTACTAACTGGGTATTGGATACCAAAAGTTCTTATCATATTTACAATTCATTGCAGGGATTATAGGTCAGTAAAAGATTCGAGCAAGATGAGAGATTTCTGAATATTGGAGATGGAAAACCAGATCCAATTCTAGCTTTAGAAATTTTGAAACTTATATTTGAATCTCATACCATTGTTCTTATTGATTGTCATTTCTATCCTAGTTTCTTTTTAAATATCATTTTTGTAGGCCTTTTGGTCATGAACAATTATGAAATTTTAATAAAGAAATGAGTTTGTAATGTCATTGTGAATGGTGTTACTGCTTTCTATGGATAATTGAATAATGGTGTATATATATTATCACAACCTGTTAATGTAGTCTATACAACTGGCAAACATCCTAGATTAGATAATATGATAGATATCTATTTATGGCACTATAGGCTGGGTCATATAAATAAGAATAGGATAAGCAGGTTGGCTCAAGAGGGTATCCTCAAACTTAGTGATTGTGAATCACTTCCAACTTGTGAATTCTGTCTTCTTGGTAAAATGACTAAGTCACCTTTTACTGAAAAAGGTGAGAGAGCTACTGAACTCTTAGGATTAGTACATACTGATGTATGTGGACCAATGAGTACTAGTGCCAAAGGTGGATATATCTACTTCATCACTTTCATAGATGATCTATCCAGATTTAGATATGTCTATCTGATGAAACATAAGTCAGATTTGTTTGAAATGTTCAAATGATTCCGAAGTGAAGTAGAAAAATAAATTGAAAAAAATGTTAAAACTCTTCAATCTAACCAAGGAGGAAAATACCTTTCTGATGAATTTCTCACATATCTAGAAGAGAATGAAATTCTCTTTCAATGAACTCCTCCAGAAATACCACAGCATAATGGTGTATCTGAAAGAAGGAATCGAACTCTGTTAGGCATGGTCCGATCCATGATGGATTTTGCTAGCTTGCCAATATCCCTCTGAGGATATGCACTCGAATTGGCTTGCTATCTTTTAAATAGGGTTCCAAGTAAATATGTAGTTAAAACTCCATATGAGATATGGACAGGATGTAAGCCAACACTTTCACACCTCAGGATCTGGGGGTGCCCGACTTATGTCAAATGATTAATTATAGATAAACTTGGACCTAGGTCTGATAAGTGTGCATTTATAGGATACTCAAAAGAGACCAAAGGATACTATTTCTATCATGCTGATAAACAAAAGATGTTCATCAGCCTTAAGGCAACCTTTTTGGAAAAGAAGTTTCTTAGTGAATGAACTGTTGCCTCTAAGGTTGAACTTGATGAAGTTCAATAAATAAAAAGTCTGACATAGAATGTTGAACCTAAGTTAGATTTGATTAGATCAGATCTGAAGCCTAGTGAATCCATATCATTAAGGTGATCTGGTAGAGTACCGCACCATCCGGATAGATACTATGGATTCTTGATCTAGGATGGTGATCCCATCAAACTCGATGAGAATGATGAGGATCCGATCACTTATATGGACGCGATGTAGAGATCTGACTCTAAGAAATGGCTAGAAGCCGTGAGATTCAAAATAAATTTCATAAAGGTCAATGATGTATGGACATTAGTTGACCCACCTGAAGGGGTTAAATTCATTGGGTGTAAATCGGTATTCAAAAAGAAAAGAGGTGCAGACGAAAAGGTGGAGACCTATAAAGCCTATTTAGTTACCAAAGGATATCGTCAACGTTATGGTATTGACTATGATGAGACATTCTCTCCGATGGTAATGCTCAAATCCATTCGAATAATGCTTGCAATAGCTGCCCACCTGAACTATGAGATTTGGCAGATGGATGTGAAGATGGCTTTCCTAAATGGAGAGCTAACTGAAGAGGTGTATATGATACAACCTAAGGAATTCACATCCATAGATGAGTCCAAGGTGTGTAGGCTTTAGAGATCCATTTATCGATTAAAGCAAGCATCTCGGAGTTGGAACATGCATTTTGATAAAGTGATCAAAATGTATGGTTTCATTAAGAATGGAGAAGAATCCTATATTTATAAATAGATAAATGGTCCAGTAGTGATATTTCTTATTTTGTACATGGATGATATTCTCTTAATCGGAAATGACATCTCCGTACTATAAAGAATAAAAGTCTGATTGTCATCACAATTCTCCATGAAGGACTTGGATGAAGCATCCTACATCCTAGGGATGAAGATCCATAGGGATAGATCTAAAAGGATGCTTAGTATATTTCAGTCCACATCATAGAAACTGTACTGAAGAGGTTCAGCATGGAGAATTTCAAAAAGGGTTATCTCTCGATAGGCCAAAGAATTTTTCTTTCTAAGAAGGATTGTTCGACAACTTCTGAAGAGAGAGAGCGTATGAGTAGAATCCCATATGCTTCGATAGTGGGGTCTATTATATGTGCAATGATAAGTACAAGATCAGACATGGCATACTCACTAGGAGTAGTGAGTAGATACCAATTTGATCCTAAAAAAAATTACTGAAAGATGGTTAAAACCATCCTTAAGTATTTGAAAAATACTAAGGATCAATGGTTGGTTTATGGTGAGTCAGATTTAAAACTTATGAAGTTTATGGACTTCAGCTTTCAATCTGACCATGATGATAGTAAAAGTGTATCGAGATATATCTTTACTCTAAATAGTGGAGACATCTGCTGAAAAACTTTCAAGCAGCATATAGTGGCTGACTCTATTTACGAAGCAGAATACATGGTAGCATCAGATGCAGCAAAGAAAATAGTGTGGCTGAGAAAGTTCATCACCTAGCTTGGAGTAGCACCTTTCATTGATGGTCCTGCTCTACTGAAAAAGCACTGGCATCATAGCTCAAGCAAAGGAACCGAAGGCACATCAGCGAATAAAGCACATTCTACATCGCTTCCATTTGGTCCATGAGATCGTGGATCATGGTGACGTCGACCTTCAGAAGATTGATGAAAAGAAGAACCTAGCCGACCCCTTCACTAAAGCCCTGGCAATCAAGGAGTTCGACAACCATAAGTCGAAGAACGGTATTAGATATTGTACCGAGTGATTTTAGGATAAGTAGGAGTTGTTGAAAATTATGTTTCAAAGCCAATCATTAGTCTGTTAACGGTTGAGATATTATAACTAATTTATTAATTAATAAAAAAAATTTTGACATCTTTTTCATCATAAGTTTACATCTTCTAATGAACTCCATTATTGTGATGAAGTCCTTAGGACTATTTAATTTTGATAAAGAGAGAATTTATCAATTAGTCCTTAAATTTGTTCACGACCAAATGATAGGCTGTTAATTAGGACGACAGTGTCTATCGAGCATAGATCGCTATATGCCATATAGGTTGGTTGTCCACTTAACCAAGGAGTGTGGAGACACTAGTATGGCATACATGTGAGATGTACAGGTACATCATCATTGAATGTAATCAACTTCAAAGCATTCTGCTATCGAGAATTTCTCTGATGGGATATAGGAATAAGTATCCCTTAGATCTGAGATCACCTCAATAACTTGTAAGCAACTCACTGTGCTTTGGTACTGGACTAACTGAATTTCTAATTCAGCAATGGAAGGCTTCTGGGCATAGTCAAGTACTTACGAAGTCGAAGTATGATCAAGATGAAATTGACCACTATAAGAGTTGGAGAAGAATGTATCACCGTATTTCAATATAGCAAAACCTTGGTCAGGATAATCCATCAGATGGATTTGATATTTTAAAATACAATGTGGACAACCTGATCAGAGTTGATAGTTAAACTTTGAGGTGTCCTATGAGCATTATGGAAAAGAGGATGAATTATATAAAAACTATATCCGCATGGGTTCTAAGGATGGTGTTTTACACCTTCAACCTATCTGATCGTCGGATATCATTGCTAGATGATCACTTCGATTGGTATGAAAATTTATTTCTATACTACCAGCTTAGGTTCGAATCTATGAGGTCACACACATTAGAGTTCATATTTTGATCGAATGATTGATCAGCGATTTAGAATTATTTTAGGACTAAACGATCAATACGGTTGATGTTTGACCTAGTACAAGTGTTACAGGAGGATCGATTAGTAATTTGATTACTCATTGGCTTAATTTGATTAAGCCAGTAGATTAAAACTAAGTCTAATTAAATATAATTTAATTAGATTTAGTTTGGGCTTGATTGGATCAAATCTACTTGGTTTATTGGATAAGCCAAGTGCAAGAAAGAACTAGTCCTAGTCTAACTAAGATTTGGGTCAACCCAATTTTCTAATTTGATAAAAAATAAATTAAAATTAAATTAAATTTAATCTAATTTAAATAAATCTTTAAATAGATTAGGGCCTTATTTAATTGGATTGGATTATCCTTATTTTTATTTGGTTAAAAGATCTTGTTTGATCAGGTCAAAATAGGAGTCCTAGTGTGACTAGGACTCCCTATTCCTTGCACCACCAAATCCTCATGCCCCACCCATTTTTCTTTGTATTTTTTTGTGAAATTCTCCATGCCCAAATGTTTCTCACACCTCCTTTCTCTCTTCTATTTTTCACATAGAAGTTTGTTTCATGACCAAGTCAAAAGGGGAAGTTGATTTCGCTTAGGATTCTATGAGATGGAATTCCTAGTCAACTAAAAGTCCTCCTTCCCTTCATGCCGCCACCTCCCTTATTTCTCTCTCTCACACACACATTTTTTTTGGGTTTATTTGAATCCTCCCTTGCTGGTCCATGGAAAAAAAAAAGGTGGGGTGCCCAACCCCAAGAGTTGGGCGCCCCAACAACTTTCCTTATTTGGTCTTTCCTAGTCTAGATTTTTTACCTAACTTGGACTCTATATATCTTTTTATTTAAAAAAAAAAATTATTAAAATTTTTGTGGATTGTAGACATTTGAGAGGTCTCTTTAGTGTAAAAAAATTAAAGAAAAATTCATCTGGGTCATGGAGATATTAAAAACACAAATCAGGGTGTCTAGAAAAAGAATAAAAAAGAAGAAGAGGATCTTCTTCTAGGATTTTTGTTTCAGATCTCTTCCTTCCTTTTTGTGAGCTTTTGAGAGGTGTGTCAGCATTACAAATTTTCTTTTTTTTCTTCTGATATTTTGGAGTATCTAGATTTTGAAGAAGAAAGCATCAGATCGACCATCGAAGAGAGATCAGCACAGTGCTAGCATACTATGCTGATTTTCTACATCAGGATCTCTAATCATATTCGTGGGCTCGTGTGGACGACTCCTAGAGGTCAGATGTATGTGTGGCTCATGACTTCATCCTCAAGCTTGGATCAGTAAGTTAGAACATCTAACTTGCTCAGGTAACAAATTCGATCTATTATTTTATAGCTGCATTAGATGTAGTATAGATCTAGGTTGATATGATCAACCTTTTTTTTATTATTTAATTTTTAATTTCTAATTTAAATGTCATGCAATAATCATATAATAAGATCTTAGATCTAGGATATTTTAAATTAATTTTGATTGATTTTAATCTTTCACTGCCTGATCTTGAAAAAATTTCAAGATCTAGTCCTAAAATCCTAGATCTGGTTTCTTCATTTTCTTCCACTAAAATATCCCCCACAAGTTAATGAGTGGTAAAAAGTTATGATACTTTGAAATTCACTCTCATGGATACATCACCAGATAATTTGATCTAAGCAAATTTTGAGCAACTCTAGTTCTTCCCAAAAATAATATTTTACTTAAGAAAAGAATTTATTTTTCTCTTATTAGGTCCAATGGGATGGGACTTGTCCTATTGTCAAGTAATTAACTATATGTGCAAACCTGGAAAGATTATTAGAAGATGCTGAATATTGTGTTCTACCAAGATTCTTAAGATAATCTGCTACTAATGTTCATCAGGAAACCCTTTTTATCTAAGATTTTGAGATCAAATTCTTATAATAAAAGAATCCATCTAATCAGCCTAGGCTTTGTATCCTTCTTTGATAGCAAATATTTCATTGCAGCATGGTCAGAGTAAACTATGACCTTGAAGCCCAAAAGGTATGACCTAAAATTTTGTAGGGCAAATACAACTGTAAATAATTCCAGTTGTGGTGTAGTTCAATTGAGCATCAGAGAGAGTTTTGCTAACATAGTAAATTATATGAGGTTCCTTATTGAATTTTTGTCCTAAAACTGTCCTTATCACATAATCAAAAGCATTACACATAATTTCAAATGGTAGGATCCAATTTGATGGTTTAATAATTGGTGCAGTAGTCAATGTTGTTTTAAGTGTATTATAGGCAGCTAAATAGTCTTCATTAAAATCAAAGAAATTCTCTTTAGCCAAAAGATTACATAAGGATCGAAAAATTTTGCTGAAGTCCTTAATAAAGTGCCTATAAAATTTTGCATGTCTTAAGAAAGATCGTACTTATTTAATCGAGGTTGAGGATGGTAGTTTTAATATTATCTCAACTTTAGTTTTATCTACTTTGATCCTCGGCTTAGATACAATGTGTCCGAGTACGACTCCCTCATGAACCATAAAATGGCTCATTTTCTAACTTAATACCAAATTCATCTCCACATATCTTTTAAGTACTTTAGTTAAATTTTGGAGATAGACATCAAATGTAGAGCCAAAAACAAAGAAGTCATCCATGAAAACTTCTAAAAACTTATCAACTGTATTAGAAAAAATAGCCATAATGCATCGTTGAAAAGTGGCTGGTGCATTGCATAGTCCAAAAGGCATTCTATAGAAGGCAAAAGTGCCATAGGGGCAGGTAAAGATGGTTTTCTCTTGATCCTCTAAGAATACAGGCACTTGATTGTATCCTAAATATCCATCTAGGAAGCAGAAGTAGCTCTAACTCACTAACCATTCTAGAATTTGGCCAATGAAAGATAGTAGAAAGTAGTCTTTCCTAGTCACGATCTTGAGTCATTTATAATCTACACATACTCACCAGCCAGTTGCTATGCGAGTGGGTAATAACTTATCTTTGTCATTTTCTACCATAGTGATACCTGACTTCTTAGGCACCATCTAGGTCATGCTGACCCATTTACTATTAAAAATTGGATAGATAATGCTTGCATCTAGCCATTTTATTATCTTTTGCTTTACTACCTCCCGCATGTTTGGATTTAATCTGCATTGCATATCTCTATGTTGTTTGGCCTCAGCCTCACAATGAATGTGATGCATGCAAATAGAAAGATCAATGCCTTTCAAATCAACAATTATCCACCCTATGGCCTTTTTGTGCTCTTTGAGCACACCTACAAGTTGGTCTTCCTGGTCAGTGTTAAGTCGGAGTATATGATTATCGGAAGGGTCTCATTAGGTTCGAGAAATAAATACTTTAATATATTAAGAAGAGACTTTAACAATAGGATAGGTGGTGCTTCTAGGGATGGCACTAGAGGGCTTGATCGAGTTGGTAATTATTCATATTTTAAAGTCCAGGAAGGAGTGGTGATAAAATTAGGTGGCTTTAAAAATGCATTAACTTCTCTAGTATATCCATCAATGTCAAAATCATCCACTCCAAAGTGTGCTAAGCATGCCTGTAAAGGGTCCGAGTCGAGCAAGGTAGGGTTTTATCTTCCAAGACTTCCTCTAGTAAATTGATTTCACTATGATCGAAAGTAAGTAGTCCCTATACAGCATTAAAAATATTCAACCTCAGCTTTTTATTTCCAAAAGATACATTCATAATCCCAGTTCTATTGTTTATGCAAGCATTGGTAGTTGCTAGGAAGGGTCTACCTAGGATGATGGTACTTGGCTAAGGTTGCTACCAGATTTCATGTCCAACACCAAAGAGCCTACAGGAAAGTGAAATTCATCTACCTTGACCAATACATCTTTTAACATTCCATGGAGTATCTTAATTGATCTATCGGCTAATTATAGGATTACCATTGTGGGTTTCAATACTCCAAATCCAAAAAGATTATAGACAAAACTTGGGAGAAGATTAACACTCACACCCAAATCTAATAATGCTTTCTTAATGATTAGGTCCCCTATAACACAGGATATGATTAGGGTAGCAGGATACTTAAATTTGGATGGGGTTATTTATTGAAAGATGGAGCTAGCTTGTTCAATTAAGTAGATTTTATTAAATGTGTGTGCTTTAGTTCTTTATTTTTGTGTGCATACATCCTTGAAGAATTTGGCATGTATTGGAACTTGTTTGTTGACCCCTCAATGATTTTGATGATGACCAAATATTAAAGCAAATGACTACTAATATATTTTATTTTAAATATTTTAATGTTAGAAGAAAGAAAGCTCTTTAACTAAAATGAGAATGACATGAAGCTTAGATCAAATAAAAATCAAATTTTCTTGATTGATGAAAAAATCTCTCAAAATAGCCTTGGAGCAGTTTTTGAGATGTCTCAAAATTTTTTTGAAAGCTCTCGTGAGGACTGGCATGCCCAGATGAGCTTCTAGCATGATTTCAAGAGGTCTCGAGTGAATCTTGAGAGCTCTTAATCTCAGAAGATAGAAACACAATTTTTGCATCCTTCACTCGAGACCTCTCAATCTCAGGAGATAGAAACATAGTGTTTGCATCCTAAGAACAAGAGGTCTCATAGTATTCTCGAGAGATCTCATGGTTTCGATGAGAGCTCTCGATCTCGAATGAGTCAATTCTTCTAGAAAGCTATTTTTTTGAGTGACTGAAGGTGAGAGCTCTTTTGATCAAATCGAGAGGCCTCATAACCTAGTGAGATGTTTCGAGATAAATTGAGAGGTCTCAAGACACGACGATAGCCTTTTGATGGGACATTCTAGATTGGATTTTCTCGACTCCAATGGCTAGTTGCTGCTCTCCAACGATCGAATTTTACTTTTTCTAAACTTCAATAATCACCAGAAGAGAGGAAATGCACCAGATATAAAAAGAAGAAGATGTATTTTTGAAAGACCTAAAAAAAATGAGAGAAAGGAACGCACGCCCTATTTTTCAACCAATACATAAATCTCCAATCAAACAGTTCTCTCAAGTATTGAAAAGCCCTCAAGTGTAATAACTCCAAGCATTCAAGGAGGCTTCCAACAAATTGCAATGACAACCTTTCTGCTCATTCAAAGGAGCATTCTTTGTTGTAAAATCTTTCTCTTTCCATGAACTTGGTTTCAGCAGGGGCTAGAACTTGGGTTTTGAGATTTTTCTCTTCATTATTTATCTTGGTTTGATTTGTCTGATCTTTGTAAGGGTTGTGGTTGGTGAACCTAAGACAAAAACTATCTAAATTTTTGGATAGTGAGTCTGAGAAAACTATCCAACCATAATCTTGTAGGATTATAGTAAAATTTTTAAGTCTTGCTTGGGGAGTGGACATAGGTGCTGAGAGTGCACCAAACCACTATAAAATTCTCTTATTTGTATGCATGCAATTGCTTATTTCTTTTATTTGCTCTCTCATCTGATTCACATAGGCTTCAAACATTTTTCACCGTACATATCTACTTTAAACTTTTGAAAATCAAATTCACCCCCTCTCCCCCTTCCTGGGTTGTCTACCTAGATAATAATTTGTGTTAGAGCCTTGGTTCTCTACTAATATTGATTTTATCAACTAGAGATAAAGATCATGTCAACTCAACTAGGAGGTTCACTTGCCAAAGGGCAATCCATAAATAGGCCACCTTGATAAACATCATAAATTCACCAATAGAAGTATTAATTTATCAATTAATTGATATTAATTTTTAAGAATTAATAATCAATTTATATATAATTTTTGAAAAATTCATATTTTTATTAATTAAAAAATTAATTAAAAAATAATAAAAATTAATAAAAATTAAAAAATAAAATTTTATTATCAATAGAAAGAGCTCATTTTTCTGATCACAACGAAATAAATTTCAAGTAAAACCGAGCTAAAATAAAAAAGATATGAATTTTTAAAAATATAAAAATAAATAAAAATTAATAAAAAAAGAAAACGGGCTCAGCCGCTCCGCAAGCCGAGCCACCAAGCCAAGCCGAACCATCAACCGACTCAGCCGTTGAAGCATCAGCCGGTCCACGATCCAGCGTGGACCGCCAGCTCAGCAAATTCCGGCGAATCAGAGATTGCCACGTGGTGGACCTAGACCCCTTAAGGGTCTACAGAAATTTATCGCGGCTTACAAAGGGTATTTCAGTCTTTTCATCCGACAACAGCGGTGCTGATTTGGTTGCGGTGTACGGTGCGGCCGACCACCGGGTCCAGGGAAACGTTATTGCACGATCGGACGGATGTGGTTGTTGCGGTCAGGATCGGATGGCTGTGGTTGCTTCCGAATTTTATTCAGATACAAACATCCACGCGGATCACTATCGGACGGCAGCGCTCGATCCAGGCGATGATCGACGCTAGAACGCTGCCGGCGGCGATCAAGGACTCCGAAGCGCGATTTGCGGCCAGATTTCCGTCGATAAGCGCGATCCAACGGCCAGAATTTAATCCGACCGATCTGAGCTTATCTGCAATCCGATTTGATGATTTTTGGACGCGTTGGATTCCTGTTGAACGGCTGGATTTTATAATTTTAGCAGAGTCGTATCAAGCTGTTTGATTAAAATTTTATCCGAATTTTTTTGTATTTACGAGTTACAAAGGCTATTAGTCCACAGATGCTGGTAGAAAAAAGTCCAACCCGTCCTAGCGTCTAGTATAAAAGACCCCAGGCCATCAGTAATCGACATCCCGACAAAGGTGAAGCTTTGTAATAGGGCGAAGGCCAGGCTATGGGTGAAAGGCTGCTTCGAAGCAACGGGGTCCGAGAAGAAAGCAAGCTACACCATCTTCTGCCAATGCCATCAAGATCAGATATGCAGGCTATTTATCGTTAAATTTTATGATAAATTGAAATTAAGTTAATGAAAATTATTTTTGTATTTAAGTTTCTTGCATTAATTTATTAGAATTAAATTCAATTACGTTAATATTATTTTTGCAAGTAGAGCTAAGATGCTTAATGAGGGTAGTGCTCAGTTACCAAGTGTTAAATTCCGGCACTTTAAATCACTTCCGACGTCACTGGTGATCCAAAATCGGTGCTGCTGTTCTGTTTTCTTTTAGTAAAAATCAAAGATGTCAAATCAAAATAACTACCTCCTCTGGACTCGACCCGACTCACTACATACATATATTTATCAATAATTAAGAAGTCGGATAAACTGATAAACACGGTGGTCTACGACAGCATCGTGGTCTATCAGAGTTTTATTTTATTTTTTTTCTTTTTAGAAGTTTAAATTCTAAAATGGGTGGTTTTTCTGGTGGTGTTTTTTGGAGGGAAAAATAAAAATTTTGAAAATTTTAAGTCTCGAAAAAGTTAGTATTTAGTATTTGATACTTGATTATGCTTAGATCGAATAAAACTAAAGCATTTTTTAAAAAAAAAATTGATGCACAGATTAAAGAATCATAGATAGATGAGGAATCAAAGTATTAAGAAAATTCAATAAAGAGTAAGTCTAGAACATAAAAAAAAAATTTCTTCTGGAGCATTTCTAATTATTTTACTAGCATCAAAGAAAAGTCTACTTTTTATAGGCTTTGTGTAGGGAACTATACGTTTCTTCATAAAATAATTATTTAAATAAAATAGTTTCCAAGTAACTTCTCACTGAGTAACCGGGCCTCTTTGCCTAAGCAAGCATTGAGTTTCGTGTCAAAAGGTGGGAAGGGCAAAGAAGCTCGTTGTAAAGCTAGTCTTAACTCGTAGCCTATTTGATTCGAGCTAGTAAGCCCGAGGGTATTCTATACCTAGTGTCCTAAAGCCAACTGGTTGGGAGTCATTGGCCAAGACTCGCTACATGGAATCAAATAGAAAGTTAAGGAGTTAAGACATTCAATAGTGGTTACAACTGTTAAAAAAAAAAAAAAAAAAAAAAAAAAAAAAAACATTGGGTTTTCCCACCGAGTAACCGGTCCCGTTGCCTAAGTAAGCAATGATAATTCGCGTCAAAAAGTGGGCAATGTGAAAATAAAAATTAATAAAATAAAGGATGGGAAGTAGCAATACACCTGCCTATATGAAATTTAGACAAATCAGAGATAAAAGTGAAATTTAATTTAGAAAAAGTTCCTAAAAATTTAAGTTCTTACTTAATTTTTCTATTGATAAGTATTAATACCCCAATGATATATCTCATTAGCTCTACTGAATATCAATGGTCATTTGAAAATTGCTTAAGTAAAATTCGAAACTCTAAAGTTAAAGGTATTTTAAAACTAAAATCTTTCTTTACTCGAGGACGAGCAAAGCTTAAGTTGGGGGGTGTGATAAACATCATAAAGTTCACCAATAGAAGTATTAATTATCAATTAATTTGATATTAATTTTAAGAATTAATAATCAATTTATATATAATTTAAAAATTCATATTTATAATTTAGAAAAATTAATTAAAAAAATAATAAAATTATAAAAATTAAAATAAAATTTTATTATCAAGAAAGAGGCTCATTTTTTGATACAACGAAATAAAATTTCAAGTAAAACGGAGCTAAAATGAAAAAGATATGAAATTTTTAAAAATATAAAATAAATAAAAAATTAAATAAAAAAGAAAAACGGCTCAGCGGCTACCGCAAGCCGACGTCAAGCCGTTTTGAAGCCAATCAGCCGGTCCACGATCCAGGCGTGGACCGCCAGCTCAGCAAATTCCGGCGAATCAGAGATTGTCCACGTGTGGACCTAGACCCCTTTAAGGGTTCTACAGAAATTTATCGCGGCTTACAAGGGTAATCAGTCTTTTCATACCGACAACGGTGGGCGGCTGATTGGTTGCGGTGTGCGTGCGCCGATCCACGCGCGTCCATGGGAAACAGTTATTGCACGATCGACACGGATGTGGTTTGTTTGCGGTCAGGATCGGACGGGCTGTGGTTGCTTCCAATTTTATTCAGATACAAACATCACGCGGATCACCATCGGATGCAGCGCTCGATCCAGGCGATGATCCGACGGTCTAGAACGCTGCCGGCGGCGGATCAAGACTCCCGAAGCACGATTTGCGGCCAGATTTCATTCGATCAAGCGCGATCCAACGGCCAGAATTAATCCGACCCATCTGAGCTATCTGCATCCGATTTTGATGATTTTTGGACCGTTGGATTCTGTGAACGGGGATTTTATCAAAATTTTAGCTAGAGTCGCTATAGAGCTGTTGATTGAAATTTTATCGAATTTTTTTGTATTTTTACGATTACAAAGGCTATTAGTCCCATATGCTTTTAGAAAAAAATATCCAACCCTCCTAGCTCTATAAAAAGGACCCCAGGCCATCAGTAATCGACATCTCCGATCAAAGGTGAAGCTTTTGGTATAGGGCCGAAGCCAGGCTATGGGTTAAAGGCTGCTTCGAAGCAACGGGTGCCGAGAAGAAGAGCCATAGCTTCTACACCATCTTTCTGCCCAATGCCGATCCAAGATCAGAGATCAGGCTATTTTATCTTTTTTAATTTTATGTTTAAATTTTTGAAAAATTTTAATTAATAAAAATTTTATTTTTAATTTTAATTCTTGGGCATTAAATTTTTATTAATAATTTAATTTTTCGTAACTTTAATTATTATTTTTTTTTGCAAGTAGATGCTAAAGATCTAATTAGTAAGATCTTAGTTACCAAAGTTTAAATCTCCGCTCTTTTAATTTTCGCTTTTTTATTTTTCGACTTCACTTTTGATCTTGAAATTCTTCTTTTTTTACTTCTTTTTCTTATTAAACATCAAAGAATTTCAAATCTAAAACACTAACCATCCCTGTGGATTCGACCCGACTCACTACTATTTACGTATTTTTCAAATAATTTTAAAAGTCTTGGATTAAAACCTGATAAACCACGATGTTTTAACGACAGCATCGCGTCCCTATCAAGTTTTTGGCGCCGTTGCCGGGGGAGGCACGGATATTTAAATTTTTGATCTCTTTTAATTTTTTATAAAATAAATTATAAAATAAAATTTTATTTTCTTGACTAATTTTTTTTTATTTTGAGGAAAAGAGAAAATGAAGAATCAGCAAGTCTTTTTGGTGAGATCAATCCTAACCCTAGTCCTCTTTTCTTTTTATTTATTTATTTATTTATTTTATTTTTAAATTAATTTAAAAAAATATTCCATTTAAACCTAATTAAAAAATCCTCATGATAAGATTAGAAATCTTAGAGCATGCATCATATTAGTTTTATTTTTATTTTATTTTTATTTTTATTTTTTTTTGGTGATTGCTGGAGGCAAGGTAAGCCTTTCAGAATTCAATTAGTTGCATGCATCTAGTTTAAATTGCATAAAATCCCTTTGATTGAATTTTTTTTTTTTCGTGCATATTCATATTAAATCAAATTAAGGGCACAACCCAATTAAACAAGATAAGGTGGGGATTTGATCACCCTTCCTTAGCCCACAAACAACCAACCAGCATCCTGCATTGACCTAAGCCTTTAATTTTAAAATCAATTAGACATCAACCCTAGGAACTCGAGCTCAATAGGACAAGGAATCCTAAGAGTTGAACCGGGTTAGGATAAGTCAATTTGACTGGTGTCTAGGAAAGTGGTTCAGGGACGACTTGGGCCCGAAGGAAGGTGGTTTCTAATTGGTTCCGTTCGCTTACCTGGCCAAGCATAATTGGTGTCTAAGGCAAGCAACGGGGGGACTCCCACCGACCTTACACTTACCTGGCTAGTTGATTGGCTAATCCTACACTTGGAGGGCTTGAAGGTGACCTTGGCAGTTAGGAGCTGTCTAGATCTAGGATAACCCTTAGTCAGGATTGATTGACCAACTTGATTGCTAACCAACATCAAACCTAATTAAACCTAATTCTTCTCTTTCTTCTTAGTTCTAGGACTCCTTAGGACCTCTTCTTTAGAACTCTTCTTTCTTTCTTCTTCTTACTCCTCTAAAAATAAAATAAAAATAAAATAAAATAAAAATTAAATTAAACTAACTAAAAAATTAAATTAAAAATTAAAATTAAAAATTAAAAATTAATTAAAAAAAATTAATTTTTAATATAATAAAATAATAATAATAATAATAAATAAAAAAAAAATATTCTAAAAATTTTTTTAAACCATACATTAGGGTTACACTAATACATGCATGGTAGGAAATCGCTTTTTCTGATTTAGTTGAACTTAATTGAATGGTTGATTCACATTAAACATAATAATCAAATGGCTAATATAAATCTAATAGTCCAAAAATTAGATAAAGTTGACCTTCTTGATCAGAAAATAGATCAACTCCTAACCCTAGGTCAACAATCTTCTAATTATCAGGAGAATTATTCAATCTGTGCTAGTCCAACCCATCATGTAAGTGAATATCCTATGACTGCACAGTTTCCATATTTTATCCAAGAACAAGTTCAAGCTACTCAAGGATACTCCAAATTGATTAATGACCCATTTTCAAATTCATATAATTCAGATTGGAGTAACTTTAATTTTTCTTGGACATCCCAACAGACTCAGGCTCAGACCCAAATTTCACTTGAGCAAAATTATCAAAATTATGCCTATAATAATGGTCAGCCTAGTCAGTTTAACCAGCCATCATATTATAATCAGCCTTCATACCCACCTCCTCAACAGACCAATCTAGCTGATGATAGATTTAACCAACTTCAACAATTAATTCTAACTCAACAGCAATCTATCGCCAGACTAGAAGCTCAAATAGGACAATTAGTTGAGTCTAACATGAGGAGAGAACTAGATCAACTACCGAACCTACCAATTTCAAACAACCCACCTAATGACCACCAACCACCTGGATTAAATTATCAATCTAATGTTTCATCTAAGAATCTTCAATTTGAGAATACCAAAGTAATTCCTGAACTTAAAAGCTATAGGATTCTTATGGACCCATACCAAGACCAGGTGAGAGAGGCTAGTACTGATGCTAGCCAAAATGAAAAATTTAGAGGAACTGGTTAGTACTGAGACTAACCACATAGAAGAACCCAAGCCAGGAATTAGTACTGATGCTAGTTCCAGTTTAAATGAGATAGAAATAAGGGAAAAAGAGAATAGATGATTTACCCGAGACTTATAAACCTAATGTCCTATTCCCTTCAACCCTAGAAGCTGGTTCTTCTTATAAAAATCAAAAGGCATGTAATGAAATATCAATGGAGTTGTTTAAGCAGGATCACATTAATTTACCTCCAGAATTAAAATCCGCCTTTAGTCACCATTCCAGCACCCATTGAATCAAACTTAACTCCTAAAACTCCATTCATGAGCATTTTAGAAGAACAAATAGGAGTAATTCTTAATAAACATGGGTCTGAGAATGGAATCATAAAATATATCCCAAAAATTAACAGTGAATATATCAATAATGGGATTAAAAATCAACATCAACTTTCTGAGATTGGCAATCCAAAACCATTGGAATTTGTCAATCCAATATTCGACACAGGATAGTGAGCTACATTGTGTCTGGCTGAAGACGGTAAACTTAGCGCTTGTTGGGAGGCAACCCAATATTTAGTTTTTATCTAATTTATCTTATTTTCTTTTTAGGATAATTTGAATAAGTTGGAGGGAGAGCTCAAATTTGTAAAGGCATGTGCTGGACCAAAAAAATAAAATAAAATAAATAAATAAATAAATAAATAAATAAAAAATATAGGTGTATTCTTCCATTTCTTTTATTACATCCTTTATTTTTTTTCTCTTCTCCATTGAGGACAATGTCGATTAAGTTGGGGGGAGGGAAAAATAAAAATTTTAAAATTTTAAGTCCTCGAAAAAGTTAGTATTTAGTATTTAGATACTTGATTATGCTTAAGAATCGAATAAAACTAAGCATTTTTAAAAAGAAAATTGATGCACAGATTAGAGAATCTATGAGATATTGAGGAATCAAGTATTAAGAAAATTCAATAAAGAGTTAAGTCTAGAACATAAAAAAAAATTTTCTTGGAGCATTTCTAATTATTTTTACTAGCATCAAAGAAAAGTCTACTTTTTATAGGCTTGTGTAGGGTAACTATACGTTTCTTCATATAAAAATTTATTTTAATAAAATAGTTTCCAAGTACTTCTCACTGAGTAACCGGGCCTCTTTGCCTAAGCAAGCATTGAGTTTCGCGTCAAAAGGTGGGAAGGGCAAAGAAGCTCGTTGTAAAGCTAGTCTTAACTCGTAGCCTATTTGATTCGAGCTAGTAAGCCCGAGGGGTATTCTATACCTAGTGCCCTAAAGCCAACTGGTTTGGGAGTCATTGGCCCAAGACTCGCTACATGGATCAAATAGAAAGCTTAAGGAGTTAAGACACTCAATAGTGGTACAACGTTAAAAAAAAAAAAAAAAAAAAAAAAAAAAAAAAAAAAAAAAAAACATTGGTTTCCCACCGAGTAACCGGGTCCCGTTGCCTAAGTAAGCAATGATATTCGCATCAAAAAGTGGGCAATGTGAAAATAAAAATTAATAAATGAAGGATGGAAGTAGCAATACACCTGCCTATATGAAAGTTTAGACAAATCAGAGATAAAAGTGAAATAATTTAGAAAAAGTTCTGAAAAATTTAATGTTCTTTACTTAATTTTTCTATTGATAAGTATTAATACCCCAATGATATATCTCATTTAAGCTCTACTGAATATCAATGGTCCATTTTGAAAATTGCTTAAGTAAAATTCGAAACTCTAAAGTTAAAAGGTATTTAAAACTAAATTCTTTCTTTACTCGAGGACGAGCAAAGCTTAAGTTGGGGGGTGTGATAAACATCATAAATTCACCAATAGAAGTATTAATTTATCAATTAATTTATATTAATTTTTAAGAATTAATAATCAATTTATATATAATTTTTGAAAAATTCATATTTTTATTAATTAAAAAATTAATTAAAAAATAATAAAAATTAATAAAAATTAAAAAATAAAATTTTATTATCAATAGAAAGAGCTCATTTTTCTGATCACAACGAAATAAATTTCAAGTAAAACGGAGCTAAAATGAAAAAGATATGAATTTTTAAAAATATAAAATAAATAAAAATTAAATAAAAAAGAAAACGGCTCAGCCGGCTCCGCAAGCCGAGCCACCAAGCCAAGCCGAGCCATCAAGCCGACTCAGCCGTTGAAGCCATCAGCCGGTCCACGATCCAGGCGTGGACCGCCAGCTCAGCAAATTCCGGCGAATCAGAGATTGCCACGTGGTGGACCTAGACCCCTTAAGGGTCTACAGAAATTTATCGCGGCTCACAAGGGTAATTCAGTCTTTTCGTCCGACAACAGCGGCGCTGATTGGTTGCGGTGTGCGGTGCGGCCGGTCCACGCGGTCCATGGGAACAGTTATTGCGCGATCGGACGGATGTGGTTGTTTGCGGTCAGGATCGGACGGCTGTGGTTGCTTCCGAATTTTATTCAGATACAAACATCACGCGGATCACCATCGGATGGCAGCGCTCGATCCAGGCGATGATCCGACGGTCCAGAACGCTGCCGGCGGCGATCAAGACTCCCGAAGCGCGATTTGCGGCCAGATTTCCTCGATCAAGCGCGATCCAACGGCCAGAATTTAATCCGACCCGATCTGAGCTTATCTGCATCCGATTTTGATGATTTTTGGACCGTTGGATTTCTGTTGAATGGCTGGATTTTATCAGATTTAGCAGAGTCATATCAGAGCTGTTTTGATTGAAATTTTATCCAAATTTTTTTGTATTTTTACGATTACAAAGGCTATTAGTCCCATATTGCTTTTAGAAAAAATATCCAACCCTCCTAGCTCTATAAAAAGGACCCCAGGCCATCAGTAATCGACATCTCCGATCAAGGTGAAGCTTTGGTATAGGGCGAAGCCAGGCTATGGGTTAAAGGCTGCTTCGAAGCAACGGGTGCCGAGAAGAAGAGCCAAGCTTCTACACCATCTTTCTGCCAATGCCGATCCAAGATCAGAGATCAGGCTATTTTATTCTTTTTAAATTTTATGTGTTTAAATTTTAAAATTTTAATTAATAAAAATTTTATTTTTATATTTTAATTTCTTGCATTTAATTTTTATTATAATTTAATTTTCGTACTTTAATTATTATTTTTTTTGCAAGTAGATGCTAAGATCTAATTAGTAGATCTTAGTACCAAGTTTAAATCTCCGCATCTTTTAATTTTCGCTTTTTATTTTTCGACTTCACTTTTGATCTTGAAATTCTTCTTTTTTATCTTTTTTCTTTTATAAAATCAAAGATTTCAAATCTAAAAGGACACTACCTTCCCTGTGGATTCGACCCGACTCACTACTATTTACGTATTTTCAATAATTTTAAGAAGTTGGATTAAACTGATAAACACGATGTTTTAACGACAGCATCGCGTCCCTATCACACCTCTTTTCAGTGGATCCAACTATACATATTGGAAAGCTCGCATGCGCATTTTTATTCAAGCCCTCGACTATGATATATGGAGTGTCATTGTCAATGGCCCATACACATCTACAATCATTGTCAATGGCATATCCTCTCCTAAGCCGAAGAAGGATTGGGATGAGACAGAAAAGAAACTTGTCCAATTAAATGCTAAGGCAATAAATGTACTCTACTGTGCCCTTGATGCAAATGAGTTTAATCGAATTTTTACTTATAATTTAGCTAAGAAAAGTTGGGATAGACTTGAGGTCACACATGAAGGGATAACTCAAGTAAAAAAAATAAAGATTAACATGCTAGTTCACCAATATGAATTGTTTAAAGTAGATCCCACTAAATCTATCACTAGCATGTACACAAAATTCACTGATATTATAAATAGTTTGAAAAGCTTAGAAAATATTTACACTAATAGTGAATTGGTAAGAAAGATTCTCAGATCTTTACCTAGGATATCGGAATCCAAGGTGACAGTCATCCAGGAGGCAAAGAATCTGAACACTCTACCTCTAGAGGAGCTCATTAGATTCCTGATGACACATGAGCTTGCCATGAGTCAGCATAATGAAGAGAACAATAAGAAGAGGAAAATAATAGCACTGAAATCCATGGCAGCTGAAGAAGAAGATGATCTATTTATCAGTGAGAAGAATGATGAAGACATGGCCCTAGTGATCAAAAAATTCAAGAAATTTATGAAAAAAAGAAGACAAAAATTCAAGAAGAGGAGCTTTATTAGAGGAGAAGCTAGTAGGAAGAAAAAAAAGAAAAAAAGAAGGATCAGCCCACTTGCTACGAATGCAAGAAGCCATGATATTTTAGGACTGAATGTTCTCAGTTGAAAAAAAGATCAAAAAGAATAAAAAAGAAAGCTATGTTAGCAACTTGAAGCGATAGTGATGAGTCAAGCTAGAAGGAAGAAAATCAAAATGAAGCAAACTTATGTTTCATGACACAAGATGATGAGGTATCCTCCACTTGACTCAAATTTTACTTTTGATGAGCTTCAAGATGCTTTTTATGACTTGATAAAAGATTTTAAAAAGATTAGTACAAAAAATAAAAATGTTAAGGAAATGATTCAAACTCTTTTAAAAGAAAAGAAAGAGGTAATTAGTAACCATAATAAGTTAAAAAAATAAAGTTCTAAAGGATGATTGAATAAATCAAAATCTTTAGTTGATAAATTTACTTATAATTTTAAAAAATTATAAATAATTTTAAATAATCAAAGAAGAGTTTATGATAAAGTCGGACTAGGATATAAATCTAAAGACAAAACTAAGTTTCTAAAAAAATTTTTTACTGCACCCATATTAATTAGCACTTCACATATCACTTACTTTACATGCAGAAAAGTAGGACATAAAGTATTTGAGTGTAATACTAGAAAATTCGGTGAAAAATAAGTTAAAAATATTTAGATTCCAAAAGGAACCATGACCACTAATCCAAAAGAATCCAAGACGACATGGATACCTAAAACTATCACTTGATTATTTGTTCAGGAGTGCCTTGTAGCCTAAGGATCCAAATGGGAGTGGTACTTAGATAGTGGCTGCTCAAGACATATGTCAGGTGATAAGGAGCAATTTGTCACCCTAGAAAGAAAGAAGGGGGAGTAGTCACCTTTGGCGACAATGGCAAAGGCAAAATAATTAGCTATGGTAAAATTTAGATTACTCCTTCCACCTTTATAGATAATGTATTATTAGTTGATAATCTAAAATATAACTTACTTAGTATTAGTCAACTATGTGATAAAAATTTTAAAATTTTCTTTGAATCTTCTTTGTGTAAAGTATCTAGTTCCTTGGATGATAGTTTAAAATTCATTAAATTTAGGCATGGCAACATCTACATGATGAATCTTGATGAAATTAACATGAAAAGTAGTCAATGCCTAGTTGCAATGAATGCTAACATCAAAGAAACTAGTTGGCTTTGGCACCATAGGTTAGGTCATGCTAGAATGCATACTCTATATAAATTGCTTAATAAAGACTTAGTTAAAGGGCTACCAAAACTAAATTTTAAAGTTGATCATGTTTGTGATACTTGCCAATTTAGAAAATAAACTAGAAAGTATTTTAAATCTAAAAATATGATTTCAACTTCTAGGCCTCTTGAATTAATACATATGGATTTGTTTGGACCTACTAGGACCACAAGCCTAGGAGAAAAGAAGTATGGTCTTATCATAATTGATGACTACTCTTGTTTCACTTGGGTTTTATTTTTAGCCCACAAAGATGAAGCATTTTCAATATTTTCAAAATTTTATAAGAAGATAACAAATGAAAAGAATTCAACTATGGTATATATATCCATAGTGATCATGGCACAGAATTTGAAAACAAATATTTTGAAGAACTTTGTAATGAGCATGGTATAGAATATAATTTTTCTGCACCTAGAATCTCTCAATAAAATGAAGTTATTAAAAAAAAAATAGAACCTTAGTTGATATGGCCTGTATCATATTATGTAAAGAAAATCTACCCAAATACTTTTGGGCTGAAGTCATTAACACAGCATGTTACATCCTAAATAGAGTTTCTATTCGTCCAATTCTAAAGAAAACTCTCTATGAGCTTTGAAAAGAAAAAAAACCTAATATTAATTATTTTTATATTTTTAATTATAAATATTTTATGCATAATAATGGTAAAGATAATCTAGGTAGATTTAATGCTAAGAAAGATGAGGGTATCTTTCTTGGATACTCTACATCTAGCAAAGCATATAGAATCTTCAACAAATATTCTTTGGTTGTTGAAGAATCAATACATGTTATTTTTTATGAAGCTAACAATCAATCTTCAAAAAAGAAAGATATTTTTGATGATGACATAGAAATTCTTGAAGATGGAATGAAGGAGCTAAACTTGAGGGATAACAACATTCATGACAAAGATAAATCTACAACAATCATTGAACAAGATAAGGATGTGAGAATAAAGCATCTTATGATCATAAAGATCTACCCAAAAAGTGGAGGTATGCACATAATCATCCAAGAGAATTGATTTTAGGTGATCCTTCATAAGGGGTAAGAACTAGATCTTCTTTTAAAGATACATTTGATTATCTTGCATTTGTTTCACAAATAGAACCTAAAAACATAGAAAAAGCTGAGAAAGACTCTAATTGGATGCTGGCCATGCAAGATGAACTAAACTAATTTGAAAGAAATAATTTATAGACTCTTTTAAACAGACCCCTTAACCATCCTATAATTAGCACAAAATGGATATTTAGGAACAAATTAGACGAACATGGTAATGTTGTAAAAAATAAAGCTAGACTAGTTGCTAAGGGATATAATCAAAAAGAAGGGATTGACTTTGATGAAATATATGCTCCTGTAGCACAATTAGAGGCTATTAGATTGTTACTTGCTTTTGCTTGCTACATAAATTTTAAATTATTTCAAATGGATGTGAAAAGTGCCTTTTTGAATGATTATATTACTGAAGAAGTATTTATAGAACAACCACCTAGCTTTAAAAATTACTCACTTTCTAACCATGTGTACAAATTAAATAAAGCACTTTATGGACTTAAACAAGCATCTAGAGCATGGTATGAAGGATTGAGTAAATTTTTATTATAAAATAATTTTATTAGAGGAAGTGTAGACCTCATATTTTTTTTGAAAAAAGAAATAATGATCTTCTTGTAGTTCAAATATATGTGGATGACATCATATTTGAAGCTACTAATAAAATTCTCTGTCAAGAGTTTGCAAAGTTGATGCAGAGTGAATTCGAAATGAGCATGATAGAAAAGCTGAACTTCTTTCTTGGACTACAAATCAAATAATCAAAGGAAGAAATTTTCATTAGTCAAATCAAGTACATCAAGAAAATGCTAAGAAAGTTTGGCATGAAAAATAGAAAAGAGATCGGCACACCAATGAGCCCCTCAAACAAACTCGACAAAAATGAAAATAGTAAAATCATAAATAAAAAGCTCTACAGAGGTATAATTGGATTTTTACTTTATTTAACTGCAAGTGGACCTGATATATTATTTAGTATTTGCATGTGTGCTAGATTTAAATCTAATCCTAAAGAATCTCATTTACTAGCTATCAAGAGAATTTTTAAATATTTAATCTACACGCACAACTTAGGATTTTGGTACTCAAAACAATCCTCCATTGAATTGATAGGATACACTGATGCAGACTATGGAGGATGTAGAATTGATAAAAAGAGTACCAATGGTACCTACCAATTTCTAGGATTGAACTTGATTTCTTGGTATAGCAAGAAGCAAAACTCTATAGCACTATCAACGATCGAGGCCGAATATATTGCTGTAGAAAGTTGCTGTGCTCAAATACTATGGATCAAGTAACAACTCAAAGACTTTGGAATTAAGCAAAATAAGATACCTATTAGGTATGATAATACTAGTGCCATAAAGTTGATAAAAAATCTAATTCAACATTCAAGAATCAAACACATTGAAATTAGACATCACTTCATAGGAGATCATGTTCAAAATAATAACATTGAGCTAGAATTTGTATCAACTAAAAATCAACTAGCTGACATTTTTATAAAATCACTAAATGAAGATAGATTCTCAAAAATCCAGGATAAACTTGGTATATGTGATCCTCTATAAAAATATTTAATCTTAAATTTTTTGGATTATTTTTGGTCTTCCTCTATTATCCTAAACACCCCTAATTTAATCTTGAAAAATCAAGAAAAGTCAGCTTGAAATTCTCTTTTTTATTCTGATTTCTTTCCCCTTGTGCTCGAGAAGTCTTGGCTTACTCACGAGACCTCTTAGCTGGATTTCGAGACCTCTTACGTTAAATGCAAAAGCTCTCAAATTTCTCGAGATGTCTCATCTTCAAGATGAGAGTTCTCGATTCTCGTGGGGCTCTTTTTTAATTGAACTTTCGAGAGATCCCCTATTTCATTCATTCATTTCATTTTTTCGAGACCTCTCCTCCAAACTCTTCCAAACTCCCATCCCCTCCTCAAAACCTTCTGAATCACTTTTTCTTTACCCATTCCATCTAAATTCAAGACTCCAATGGCTCCAAAGAAGAGAACCCTTGCCGCACAAAGACCGTCTGTCACTCCTTTGATCAAAGCTAGGGCTAAGTGACAGTGGAATATGGCCCAAGCATCTCCGTCCGCCACTTCTTCTCATGCTCCTCTCTTCATCACCACAAGGACTATTCCAACGGATTGATGTGTCGACATTGAATATCTAGATAGAGAATATTTTCGTATTGGATCATGGATCAGGCAGAAAGGATGGGAGAAGCTGTATACTCTTGAGATAAATGTCTATCCGGACCTAATTAGAGAGTTCTTTGAGAATATTAGCTTTGAGCATGGGTCAAAGATAGAGTCTATTGTTAAAGGAGTACACCTCTCTTTGGACGAAAGAAAAATAAGGCAACTCCGGGTACCTAGGTTAGGAGCAAGCAATTTGAATTTAATTGATAAAACTGAAGCTCTAAAATGCATTTTAGAAAGAAAAAATGTTGATGAAAATCAACAATTGATCTTACATCATCTCTCAGTAGAAATGAGATTACTACAATGCTTTGTGAGCCACATAATTTTTTCAAAGTTAGGAAGACATGATTGGGTTGGGAAGAAAGAACTGGCTATTATGTTCTTTATGGTAACCGGAACACCCATGAGCTTTCCATCTCTATTGTTCAATAGTTAAAGGACATAGCCAACAAAAGCAAAGCCTGTCTACCCTATGGGATGATCTTCACTCTGATTTTCAAGAATTTTTACATTAATCTAGAAGATGAAGACTTCAAAAAGTCGGCACACACCGACTACATAAATGAGAAAACTTTGAATAGAATGAAATTTATAAAAAAGGATGACAAATGGGTCAGGGGAGATGAACGTGTTGCTACTATAAATAAGCTCGAAGAGCACAGATCTCCACCACCTCCACCATCACCCTCTACTACTAGACCTTCATTCACTACACCAGGATCTCTGCATACTCCACAAGGGCCTCCTAGTCATGCTTCAGCACTTCCCTCTGCTTTTAATCAAAAAAATTTAATTGAAAGGATGGTAGAGAAAGTACTTCAAAAAGTATCTAAAAGGTTCATTGATCTTCTCTCCAGTGTAAGGCATCAACTATTGGTAAGCATTGAAGAACAAAAAATATCCTCTGAAGGTCAGACTGAAATGCTTAGCCAACAACTTAGTAGATTATCTCAAAGACTTGAAATTTTGGAGAATGAGCAACATGGATCGTCAACTCAGATTGAATGTCTTCTATCTGAGACTGCCAAAATTGCACAGAGACTATAGGAGAATATCACCATTTAGTACACCATGGCTAAAGTCCTCATTTCATCATTACGACAGATTATGGATCGACTTGGCAGCCTTGGTTCTCGAACTCCATCCACTTCTAGATCCTCACCATCTCCTAGACTTGCACCTCACTTATCCTCTTCTAGACCTAAATCTTCCTCTAAACCAATCATAGGGTTCCTCTCTGATGAGGAATAGGTCTAGTTTCTCCTATGTTTTTTGTTTGTTGCTAAATATACTCTTGAGTATGTTGGTATAGATCCACTTTTTGTAAGCCAATATACATCTTTATCATTGTAATTTCAATCTCTTGCAATGGAATCAATCTTTTTTATTATGTTCTTGCCTTCTTTACCAAAAAGTTTGAGTTACTCAATTATGATTATCTCAATTTTGTGATTTTGATGTTGACAAAAAGGGAGAAAAAAATTAAGAGAAAAAATATAAGGGAGAAACATGCAAATATATAAACACAAAAAGAAAGAACATTATTTAATCCTATACAATTCAAAAGAGCATACATTAAGGGGGAGCTTTAGCAAAAAAATTTTTGCATACTCTCACAAAAAGAAAGAACATTATTTAATCCTATACAATTCAAAAGAGCATACATTAAGGGAGAACTTTAGCACAAAAATTTTGCATGTTCTCATTTATTAATTCATAATATATATTGCTTACACTCTTTTTATGACTTGCTTGATGTTTTGTCACCATCAAAAAGGGAGAGATCGTTGACCCCTCCCTAAGTGATTTTGATGATGACCAAACATTAAAGCAAATGACTATTAATATATTTTATTTTAAGTATTGTAATATCAAAAGAAAGAGAGCTCTTTGATCAAAATGAGAATGACACGAAGCTTAATTCAAATAAAAATCAAATTTCTTTGATTAGTGCAAAAAATCCCTCAAAATAACCTTGGAATAGTTTTCGAGATGTCTCAAAATTTTTTTGAGAGCTCTCATGAGGACTGGCATGCCTAGATGAGCTTCTGGCATGATTTTGAGAGATCTCGAGTGAATCTCAAGAGCTCTTGATCTCAAGAGATAGAAACATAGTTTATGTACCCTAAGAGCGAGAGGTCTTGCAGTATTCTTAAGAGGTCTCATGGTTTCGGCGAGAGCTCTCGATCTCAAGCGAGTCAATTTTTTTAGAAAGCTATTTTTTTGAGCGACTAAAGATGAGAGCTCTCCTGATCAAACCAAGAGGCCTCGTAACTTAATGAGATGTCTCGAGATAAACCAAGAGGTCTCGAGACACGACGACAGCCTTTTGACGGGATATTCTAGATTAGATTTTTTTGGCTCCAATGGCTAGTTGCTGCTCTCCAACGGTCGGATTTCACTTTTTTTGAATTTCACTCATCATCAGAAGAGAGAAAATGCACCAGATATAAAAGGAAGAAGATGTATTTTTAAAAGACTTAAGAAAAATGAGAGAAAGGAATGCACATCTTATTTTTCAACGAATACACAAATTTTCAATCAAATAGTTCTCTCAAGCATCGAAAAGCCCTCAAGTGCAATAACTCCAAGCATTCAAGGAGGCTTCCAACGAACTACAATGACAACCATTCTGCTCATTCAAAAGAGCATTCTTTATTGTAAAATTTTTCTTTCTCTTTTTGTATACTTGGTTTCAGTAGGGGCTGGAAGTAAGATTTTGGGATTTTTCTCTCCATTATTTATCTCGATTTAATTTGTCTGATCTTTGTAAAGGTTATGGTTGATAAATCTAAGAAAAAAATCAATTGAATTTTTGGATAGTGAGTCCAAGAAAACTATCCAGCTGTAATCTTGTGGGATTATAGTGGAATTCTTAAGAGTCTTGCTTGGAGAGTAGACGTAGGTGCTGGGAGTGCACCAAACTACTATAAATTTTTTTTATTTATGTATGTACGATTGCTTGTGTCTTTTATTTACTCTCTCATCTGATTCATATAGGCTTCAAACATTTTTCATCACATATATCTAATTTAAATTTTTGTAAACCCAATTCACCCCCGCCCCCCCTTGGGTTATCTACCTGGACAACATTATTTAATAGCATCAAGAAGGGGTAAATTAATTTAGACTTGTTTAGATAATTGAAGCATTTCATTCATTTTAATGTCCTTCTTATCTAAAGGCAAAGGGAATTCTAAAGCACTAGGGAATGGGGCCTTAGATGCAGGTGCTGGGTCAGTAGGTTTTTCCCTCTCCATCGTTTTATTCTTCTTTGGTTTGGCTGGTTTTTATGGTTCTGGTTCTTGAGTTATTTCTAGCTGATTTATGATTTTTTCACTTCTAAGGTTCATAACAGACTTGGTATGTTTGAGAAAAATTTTTGGGCTAATAGAGCTCTCAGCCATGTACTGTCCTTTTGGATTATTAATGGGCTGACTTGGAAGTTTTTCTTCCTCTTTTCTATTAAAAGCAGTGGCTAGTTGCCTTATTTGGATTACTAACTTGGCTATTGATTGAGTGTGGGAGTGAAGGATCTGGGTGTTCATCTCGAGCACTTTTAATGCTTGTAATATTTTTTCCTCAAAGGCAGTATTTGAAGAAGGCTGTGAATTTTGTGCAACTTATCGGTATGGCATCGATTTATAGGCTCCTTTAGTATGATTAGGTCTAGGTACTGGTGGCCTAGCAACAAGTTATTGGGTCCAAAAAAAATTAGAATGGTTTCTCTAACCGGGATTGTAAGTGTTGGAGTAAGGATTGTATCCTGATCTAAAATTGTTCTGAGTTTATGCTTGATTTACTTGTTCATGTATAAACTCAAGGAATTAGGATGCAGCAGGACAATCATAAATAGTATGTGCAGGACTTGAACATATTGAACAAACATTTATCATAACTATGGGTGGAGTACTGCTGGGTATTGCTTGTAGTAGTCGGTCAATCTTTTGAGATAATTCATTTACTTGGCTATAGATGTCCATCAAGCTACTAATTTCATAAATTCCACCCCATTTAGGTCCAAACACGAGAGTGTCTCTTCTAGCAATAGATATATAGTGTAATGAAATTTTGCTCAGGATTTCAAATAGCTGCCAAGCTTCATGCTTATTTTTCAGCATGAAGGTTTGACCACAGGATGCATCAATCATCTGCTGGTACTTCTCTATCAAGCCATCATAGAAGCACTGGATTAGTTGCCACTTATGTACAGTATTGTGGGGGCATTTTCTAATCAATTCTTTTAATCTCTCCCAAGTCTCATGAAACATCTCTTCCTTTAGCTAGGAAAAACTAGTTATGACCTTTCTTATTTAATTAGTTTTTCCTATTAGAAAGTACTTTTTGAGAAATTCTCTTTGAAGTTGGTCCCAGATTGAAATAGTTATAGTGTCTAAGGAGTTTAGCCTATATTTAGCTTTGTCCTTTAATGAAAAGGGAATAATTTCAACCTAAGGGCATCGTCAGAGATATTTTGAATTTTAACTGTTGAGCATATTTCTAGGAATTCATCAAAATGTTTGTATGGATCCTTATTGGCAAGTCCATAAAAAGATGGGAGCATCTGAATAACACTAGACTTGATTTCATATTGTCTCTACTAGAAGAACCTGAATGCAGAGAGAGTAAGTATATGTGGTAGAAGTAAAGTACTCCTTCAATTGTCTAGGTGGATTGTTCTTCTGATTTTGATCCATATTTTTGGGTCTGTTGGCTCTAAGGGTTCTCTCAATTTTAGAATCTAGAGGTTGAATTTTAGATTACAGTGAGCAACACTTGAGCATAAACCCTACAATTATACCTTAGGGCAAACATAAAAAAAAAAAAAAATTCTTTTAAGATTTTTAATAAGATAAAAAGAGACGAAAGAAATTCTAAAGATGACAGCCTAGAGAGTTCTAAATCTAAGAAATATATTAGAGAAGTTTAATTAGATTTGATGTTAGTTAGCAATCAAGTTATACAGTCAATCCTGACTA
Source organism: Cocos nucifera (assembly GCA_006176705.1). Taxonomy (NCBI): domain Eukaryota; kingdom Viridiplantae; phylum Streptophyta; class Magnoliopsida; order Arecales; family Arecaceae; genus Cocos; species Cocos nucifera. The sequence goes on from QRFJ01000300.1 coordinate 649,381, forward strand.
AGGATTATCCTAGATCTAGATAGCTCCTAACTACCAAGGTCACCTTCAAGCCCTCCAAGTAAAGAATCAGCCACTTAACTGATCAGGTAAGTCTAAAATCGATGGAAGTCCCCCTATTGCTTTTCTTAAACATCAATTATCTTGGTCAGGTAAGCTAACAGAATTAATTAAGTAACTACCTTCCTTCAGGATGTAATTTCTGAATCACTTGCCTTAGACACTAGTTAAACTGACTAACTCTAATCCGATCCAACTTTTAAGATTTTTTATCCTAATGAGCTCGATCGAGTATCCCTAGGAGCCAACATCTAATTGATTTTAAGAATTAGAATTTGGATTAATGTAATATGAAGGTTTATGGTTTTTCGACTAACAAAGGATGATCAAATCTCCATCTTATCTTGTTTAATTGGATTTAGTGCCCCTAAAATATCTTATAAAGGTGAGATGTAAAAAATCAAGATGTCCAAGTAAAGTAAGACAATCAAACTTAAATTAATTAATTTTACTTGTTAGGTTCTATAATTAGATCTCTAATCTTCAAAATAGCTTATGCAGTGTCAGTATAAAATTTTTAATTTTTAATTTTTTTTATTTTTTTAAATTTTTTTTAAAGTAACTAAATCATAATTTCCTATAATGATGCCAAAATTTCATCACTATCATAGGCAGTCAAAAAATAAAACCTAACTAACTACTATATAGATAAGATGGGTCAGGATCGTATCTTCAGAAATCATGTTAATTGTATTTAAATAATTTAGATTTAAATTGAAATAAAAGACTACTTAAATTAATTAAGAAAGCAAGTAAATAAGCAAATTAATTAAAAATTGAGTTGCAAGTATGGAGATGGATTCTCAAGATCTCAACTACTCTCTTGTTTGATAGCTAGTATCTTTTTTAATATGCTTTAATGGATATCTAATCAATAAAAATATAATCTATCTTAGAGAGCACTGTCTTTATCCTTGAATCACAGTCTGTTTCTTAAAGTTATAAACTAATCTAAATTAATTTAGATAAAATAAAAAAAAATAATCCAAAGATAATCTATTCTTAGAGTATGAACTGTACCCATAAATTATGGCTTATCCTAAGGATAAAAAACTATTCCAAATCAATCTTATAAAAATATAAAAATATTATAAATAAAAGCAATCTTTATTATAAATTAAAAAATATAAAAGATGAAAAAATAGAAAACACCATCAAAATAAGATCATAGTGATCTCCTGAGAACAAGTTGATCAGCCAGTCATCGGGAAGCTTCTCATTGATATCTTCATTCTGGAGTTTTACGGAAGAACTTGGATAGTAGTTGGATGTAGAAATCAGGAGCAGGAGAGAGATTTTGGTGGAGAAGTAGAGAGATTTTGGTGGAGAAGTAGGGAGCTATTGTGATCTATGAAAGAAAGAAAGAAGAAAGAAGGGCTTGAGGGAGAGAAATAGGGAGAGAGAGAGAGAGAGAGAGAGAGAGAGCTTCTAGTGAAGGAGAGGCTGATGCTCAATGAATTGGCTTAGGAGGGTTTTTATAAAGAAGAAAAATGAGAGATTTTGAGTTAAAGAAGAAGAAAAACTAGGAAGATCAAATCTAGATCGAATTATACTCCCTATGAAGGACTCCAGCCACTGGATCGGGTTTAAACAGTCGAGATTGAGTCAAAATCCATCACTTATAGCTTCATCATGGTCCAGATTAATTTGGAACCATTGGATCGCCTCATCAAATGCTTTTGGACCATCAGATGGTGCTGGAATTTCTTTAATCAAGTCAAAATCCATTCCCCATTGTTGGATGTTGACCGGCGTGATTTTAGACCATTGGATTGTGCAAAAATGCTAGGTGCTATTTGAATCAACTAGGAATGCACAGGAACTATTGGATCTTGACTGGGATGAATGCCTGCCAACTGATCGCACTTTCTTGTACCTATAGACCGCCATGGACCAGCTGCATCGAAGACCTGGATGAATCATCGCAGCCACGCCACCTAGAATGACCAAAATACTCTCCTGAGCCATGTGAGAATTTTCATGGACCCTTTAAGGGTCCATGCCTTCCACATGTTTACCGATCCACCATGGACCGCATCTTGATTGACGTCAAAATGATGTCAAGTGCCTAAGTGCTGGCTGGCCATAGATGTGGGCAGCGTTTGTGCGGGTCGGGCTGCATTAGAGTTTGTGTGATGGCTAAGCTCACCTGCTACTAAGCTGAATCGGGCGGTTGGTCTGGTTCGGTGTGGTGGGCTAGGTCGGTCGGTTTATCTATTTTCTCTTTTCTTCTTTTTCTCTTTGAATTCTTATTCTGGGTTCAATTTAAGTTTGATTTGCTCCTTTTTTTTTTTTTGATCCATAAATCGAGATTTTTTTATCAGTGATATCCTTTTCTACAAAAGATAAATAAAAGTATCAACTCTTAAAGAATAAAAAAATAATTTATAAATTAATACTTTTATAGATATATTTAATATACTTATCACTAACATAAAATACTTGACTAGCTTAGAAGGCAAGTATATATGGTTCTTCAGTATGGTGATGGTGTTGCATGTTGATGAGAGTAAAACTGTATACATTAGTCTTTATCTCTAATTGAGACAAAGTGTCAAACTAATCGTATTTCATCAATACAATTCTTCCTTTAGAATAGTAGTCCAAGATAACTATCTTCTCCACCAACCCATAATAGTTCAGTCCTCTATATAAGACTGTGAATTCCTCGAGCTAGCATAACATCCAGTGGTGGTGCCCTACATCATACTACTATTTTGTGTTGCTATATTTATGGATCGACTATGAATATTAAACCTGTAGCCGTTAATGACAAGCTATTTTTACTCATGCATAATACAATTAGGTTCTATTGAAAGAGCATGCACTTCAAAACTCACATCACCGAGTGGTAATCTCTACATCTAAAAAGATGACAACTAATTAGTAAATATATTCAAATAAGATGCATAAGGCAAGAATATGTACTCACATGATCTTTGAATCATTCAAAAAAAATCTTTACTGTGCATTTTCTCTTTCTCCCGCATACTTAGAGCATCGTATTTTACTCTTATGATCTTCTTATATTTGTTGCATGCATAAAGAACAAATTTAGGTATAATTGGATATTTTCTTCTAAGTATTATAAAATAAATAAGACTGAGTAACTCATCTTATGTATAGCTCAATGACATCACAGTTGAAGAGTACGTAGTGGTGTGCCTTATCTCTTCTCTCAATGTTTAAATTAGTAAGGCGGTATAAAGTGAAAAGTCCATCTGATTATGGAATGGACTCAAATGCAAGCTCAATTGGCTCATACTGATCATCTTGATTCTTCATTGATCGGTTACGACATGTCTCGAGCTTATTTAAGTACATGGTATAAAAATCCATATATCCTTAACCTAAATAACCTTCTGCTATGGATCTCTCTAAGCTATTCATATTTCTTACATAAGATTTCAGCATTTAAATATTTCTTTCGATGGGGTACATCCATCGATAGAATACTAGGCCTCCAAGTGCAACTTCTCCTACAAGGTGCATGGTGAGATGCATCATTATTATGAAAAATGATAGTAAAAATATCTTCTCTAGATTACATAATATAGTCACCATCTTTGCCTTCATTTTCTTCACGACTTTCTTAAGCAATCTCTTTGCACAAATATCTCTGTAGAAGTTGCAAAAATAAATAACAACCATTTTAATATTTTTTGACAACACACGGTAAATAACTATTGGGATCAACTCCTATATCAACACATGATAATCATGAGTCTTCAATCTCCTAAGTTTGACATCCTTACTATTCACATGCTTTGATATGTTGCTTGAGTACCCATCTAAAATCTTTACATTCTCCAATACACGAAAAAATATGGATCGCTTGGAGGCATTCATAACATAGCATGCATAAGAAAGCCTCCACTATTCTCCTCCTACCGGCTTCAGATGGAGTGATCTCCTAATATCCTATTCTTTCAAGTCAAATAAAAAATTCTAGTCATCCTTGATCTTATCCTTAATGTTCAAGATTGTTGTCAATAGAAGATCGCATAAGTTTATCTTCTAATATAGCAAGTTAAAGAAGATGCTTTTTTCTCTAATTAAAGTATGCATCATTTGTCTTTAATCGATGCTTCCTCTTCTTACCATCAATCAGATCATCTTTTTAAAATTTAACATTGAGATCCTCCAACTCTCTCAACACCTCACTCCCAGACATCCAGCTAAATGCCTCACCTTCTTCAATAGTGCCATTGAAAAAGCATGCATCCCTTCTGTATAAATGATTTCGACGAAGAAAACATCAATATCCCATAAAGCTAAAGCTCCTCCAATGGGTCAACCTTTTAGATCGAATATTTTTTTCACAAACTGAACATGCTAGCTCATCTTTCGTACTCCAACTCGATATTAAGGCATAAGCTAGAATGTCATTTTTTATCCATAGAAGCACTATGTGCATGAAGAATGATTCATCAAAGCATCAAAAGTTAGAATACCTTGAATGCTCCACAATTATTTCAGCTCAATAATAAAAGGCTACAAATAGACATCAATGTCATTACCTACCTCCATCGGTCTAAGAATAAGCACTATCATGAAAGCAAAGAATTTTTTCATATACATCCACGGTGGAAGATTGTAAACATGAATAAACATTGACTATACACTATGGATGGTATTCATATATTTGAACGAGTTAAAATCATCGTATGACAAGCCCAATCTTATATTGCATATCTTTTATTCAAAATCAGGATGTATTTCATAAAACTTCTACCATGCCTCTCTATCATCTAGATGCCTCAATGCATCATCTTTTGTTTGGTCCTATTCATGCCATCTCATGTCCTTCGATGTTTTTGTCGATATAAACAACTTTTGTAGTCTCAGAACCAAAAAAAAGCATCACATCAACTTTTAAGGTACACGGGTTGATGTGCCATCTTTATTCTATTTTCATCTTGATATACCGTACCTCATGCACTTATTTCGGTTGGCATCTTTCTTTCAATAGAGCATGCAATCATTGGAACATGCATGTATCTTGGTGTAAGTAAAGCCCAATTGTTCAATAATCTTCAATGCCTCATAATTATTCTTTGAAATTTATGTATTGTTTGGTAGAATATCATCCAAAAGCTCTAGTATGTAGTTCAATCCATTATTACTGTACCCATTGAAGCATTTCGCATGATACGATTGGATTAAGAACTCAAGCTTCGTCATCTTTTAATATTTGAGATACAGCAGAACATTAGCATCCTCCATCAACTTATAGACCTTCTCCATATTCTCACTATTTGTCATTCCACCAACTATAGGATTAAGCATGGATATAGATGCACCATCATTGTGGCCAACAAACGAAAAAATATCATGAATGATTTGTTTCACTTCTCTATCATATTGATCGCCTTCTTGCGGCCTATGTTCATCATGTTGATCTCAATAAATTTCATAACCAGATTTAAAACCATAAATAGTGAGTTGATCATTTACATCTTGATGAGATAGCCATGGCCCATCCATACACTTCTTACAAGGACATTAGATAAGTTCATAATCCCTAAATTTTTTTATAACAAAATTAAAAAAATTTTGAAGTCCAGCCTCATATTCTAGCGAGAGCCTACTAAACTTCATCCACCCTTTATCCATTATAAAAATGGTGATACTGTAATAAATCATGCATAAAATTTACATTATATACCAATGCATTGTAAACTAATATATATTATAAATAAAAATATATAAATAGGGACCAAAATAAATATCATGAGTGAAACTTATATTAAATATTATTTTTAGATATGCAATAAATATATCCTATCACCAACTAATAGGTAAAGATGGTCCTATTCTATTCAAGAATTGCATTAATTCTATAAGTTCATTACAGTAATCAAACAATATGCAATAGGGATCGAATAAAATTTTGGCAGTATTTTTTCTTAATTCTTTCATGTAGGGAGAACAAAGAAAAATGTTATTCAAAATTTCTTTCAAAATCCTCAGCATATTGTTTGATCACTGTAATTACCTATAAAATTATTTATAATTCTCAAACTATCCAAATTGGACAATCAATTGATCATTGTACATAATTCTTCCATCCATACAAAAATATACAAATGTATGCATGCCAGAGATTATATATACTAATCAATTAATGAATCTATCATTATGCAATGTAATAAAAAAGAGCAATAAGATATAAATATGAATTATATCTATAAATAAATTCTAACATGCAATACAAGCCACCGCCATGCCTCAACATCCAGCTACTAAGCTATAGTATAGAATACGACAATCAAGAATCTGCTGGCATAGCCCCAAACCTGCTAGTGAAAGTTCCTTACTAGCTGGAATGGTACGACTTAAGATTGTCGGCATAGCCCAAAACCTGCCAACATGGTCCAAAACCCATCAGTGGGTATTTTCAACTTACTAGCCAACATAGTTCATGGCATGGCCTAGAACCCACTGGCACGGTCTAGAACTTATAAGTGGAGGTTCTTTTATCTATCAGCATGGCACGGCCCAAGGGTGCCAGTATGGCATGGAACTAGCCAACATGGCCCAAAACCAACCAACGAAGATTCTCTTAGCAGTCGGCACGGTCCACCACCATCGACATGGCCCAGAACTCGCTGGCAGGGATTCTCTTATCAATCGGTATAGCTTAGGGCCATCCACGGCTGGCAGCACAGTACGGCCTAGTCTAGAACATGCTGGCGTGGCCCAAAACCAATCGATAAGAGTTCTCTTACCCACCAGCACTGTCCACAACTACCAGTACGTCCTAGAATCCACCAACGAGGGTTCTCTTTAAATATTATTATAAATATTATAAATAATAATATAAAAATATTATTATAAAATAAAATTAAAAAAAATCATACTTGTGGCTACGAGAAGGAGGTCGCACAAAGCTCCAAGGCTTGTCGATGGTGGCAGCACTAGAGGTAGCCTGCGAGAGAGATAGATAGAAATAATCAGATACAGAGAGAGATAGAGAGAGAGAGAGAGAGAGAGAAAAGAGAAAAAAAAAGAGGAAAGAGAGAGAAAGAGGGAAGAGAGAGAGTGATAGATAAAGAGAAAGAGGGAAGGGAGAGATAGAGAGAGAGAGTAGGAAGGCCGAGGGGACGACAGTGGTGCAAAAGGGAGGGGGCGGCAGTGTCGGGTCGGGCCGAGGGAAGAGAGGAGAGAGAGAGGAGGCGGGGCTGGCAGCCTGGCCGACTAGGAAAGGAGCAGGAAGTGGCAGGGCTGATCGAGGAAGGAGGAGGTGAGGGAGGTGGCGGGGTTGGTCGAAAAAGGAGGAGGCGGGGACGGTGGTAGGGCCGGTCGATAAAGAAGAAGGCAAAGCCGATCGAGGAAGAGGGAGGTAGGGTTGGTGGTGGGGCTGACGGGGGAAGGAGGAGGCAGAGCCGATTGGGGAAGGAGGAGGTGGCACCAGTTAGGGAAGAAAAAGAAGGGGTTGGCCGATGGACGCCAAGGATGAGCGCACCGACGGCAGCAGGCCAACGACGAAGAGGATCGAGAGAGAGAGGAAGAGAGGGAGGAGGACCTCACCGATGGCAAAGAGGAGGGAGAGAGAGAGAGAGGGAGGGAGAGGAAAAATAAAAATAAGGCGAGTTTTGATGGAAAAAAATGACATAACCTATGGTAGTGATTTTCGAACTACTGCCATAGGCCTATTGCAGTGGTTGCAAAACCACTGCCATAGTTTAATATTAATTTTTTTATATTTTTTGAATATGATATAATTCTAAAATTTAATGTCCATCTTCATTATTCATTATCTAAATAATTATCATTAGAGTGTCATCATAAAAGACTGTCTCGATCTGATAGCCTTAGCTTCATCGATCAGTAAAATTTGATTTCAACGACTATAAATGATGGCAGAATAATCTGATAGATGAAGACCATCGATGGATCCAAAACTCTGCAATGATAATCTTGGTAATATTTATAGCATACTATCAAAATTTTACCTCAATCAGATATTGTTATCATGGTCAATTTAGTATAAAATAATTTCGATCGTTAAATAAAAAATGAGTGATCGAAAGACCAAATGGCATTCGATTATGAGATAATTTTTTAGATAAATAATCTTGGTTAGTACTTTAATTATTTTTATGGTGATGATCGTAAAATTCAAACTGTGCATCTAAGAACGATCTAAAACTATACGTCGCTCGATATCATTCTTAAACTACTTAGGTAATTATGCTTGTGCTTTTGCAAGATATGCTTAACGTGAATAGTTCATAAAGAAATAATTTGAATTTTACAATCATCACCATACAAAATGATTAAAGTTATAGCAAAGATCATTATCTAAAAAATCTTCTTATAATCGGATGTCATTTGGCCTTTTGATCACTTATTTCTCATTTAACGATCGAAACTATTCCACACTAAACTAAACATGATAATGAAATCTGATTGAAGTAAAACTTTGATAGTATGCTACAAATATCACGAAGATCATCATTGTAGGTTTTTGGATCCATCGATGATCTCCATCTATCAGATCATCATGTCGTCATTCGTGGTCATCGAAATCAAATTTTACTAATTGATGAAGCTAGGGCTATCGGATCAAGGCGATCTTTTATAGCGATACTCTAATGATAATTATTTAGATAATGAATGATGAAAATGAGCATTAAATTATAGAATTATATCATATTTAGAAAAAATATGAAAAAATATATAGCAACGATTATGAATAATCGATGCCATAGGTCTGACCTACGACAACGGTTACCGACAACCGCTGCAATAGTCTGGATCTATAGCAGTGGTTAAAATAAACTACTGTCATAGATTATCTATAGCAGCATTACGAATAACCACTATCATAGATCGGATCTATAGATCGGATCAATGGCGGTGGTCACACTTAACCGCTGCCATAGATTGAGACTATGGAAGCGGTTAAGTGTGACCACCGCCATTTATCCGACCTATAGGCCTGATCTATGGCAGTGGTCTATGGAAGCGGTTAAGTAACCACTACTATATGTCCAATCTATTGTAGTAATTTTTTGTAACCACTATAAATAATCTATAGCAGCGATTTATTTTAATCATTGTGATATGGTAGACATATGGCGGTGGTTCATTGTAACTGCTATCATAAATCCTATGGCAACGATTTTTGAATCGCTACAATAATAAGCACTGCCGTAGGCCCATTCTATATTAGTGATAACACCAACTTGCATTTTTACCACCTAATTTATATCTTCCACTTTTACAATAAGTGGCTTTTAACTATAAAATTCAATATCCAAAGATCTTTCTATAACATTAATCATCATGTTTATTTAAATAATTTTTATTAAAAATTCAAAATATATGACCATGTTCTACTGCATCTACATCTAGAGTACTTATTAATTTATTTTAAATAAAAAGACATGCCTTGCGTGTGCTATAATCTAGTTTTTTTAAAACAACAATCTATGCTCAAATTGGCAGAAATAAGCCTAACCCGATCATGTTTAGTTCAGGTTGAGCCAGGGTTCCACAATTTTCTTTGGGTGTTAATTGAATAACTGAATTCAAAATTTCAATGGATTATATATAAGTCAGAGCTCTGATTCAAGTGAATTGAAGAAAAACAAACTTATTAGAGATAAATCCTGCTTCCACCGAAGTCTAGTCTGATGCTTAGCCTAATGTGATTGGTAATCATGGAAGAGCTTCGATTAAAAATTCTACCTCCAGTAGCCGAACCCCGGTCGAACTCCTTTAGTAACCAAACTCATCCAGCAGCCAAATCCCTCCTGAACTTCCTCCAGCGGTCGAACCCCAGCCAAACTCCTTCAAGTACTCGGACTCCCTCCAGCGGCCGAACCCCTCCCAAACCTCTTCTTTAGTCGGATTTCTACAGGAGCCGAATTTCTTCTGGACGTCTCCTTCAGTCGAATTTCTATAGAAGCCAAACTCCTTTCAGATTTCTCCTTCAGTCAGATTTCTTCAGGAGCCGAACTTCTTCCAAATTTTTTTAGCAGTCTGATTCCTCCAGGAGCCGAACTTCTTCTGGACTTCTTCTTCAGTCAGATTTCTTCAGAAGTCGAACTCCTTACGGACTTCTCCTTCAGTCGGATTCTGAATATCTACTTCCTCTAGATGGTTATTATGACTATCATTTATCAGTCTGCTACAGGCAACCCCACTATCGGATGGTTACAACTGTCATTATTAGTCTATTATGAGTGATATCTCTCTCCATAATAAATTTTATGTGGCCCAGAGTAGCCCACTACTGGACAGTTACAACAAGCTCCGTCTATAAAAAAATATCCTCTAGATACATTTTCTTTAAGCTCTCTTCTTCTTTCCCAAAACTCTGTCGAATTCATATCCGAGCACTCCATTTCTATTGGTCAGAAGAGCTAACTTGATCATCGGAGGGTCCTACCGGAGCCACCACCATCGACTCTGGATAGGACTTTATCTTGTAGATCATCGGCGATGACCTCATCTTCTCCAACTCCAGCTCGATCCGACGTCAACCAGATTCTGCACCAATAGGATTGATGCTAGAGGAAGGACATTCTATTCCTGAGTTTTCCTTGATCTTAAAGGAGTGCTCAGTAGCAATCTCTCTTCTTCTTCTCTAGAGTTCTTCTCAAAAAAAAAATACCTCCCAGAAAAGCTTCGACTCGAGGATCAACGACCTCTGCAGCTAGATCCCATCTAGATCAATCCATTTTCACTTCAGCTCTGGTAACTCAAGCTCCACCTGTAGCCATAGTGGATGCGAAGCAGTTCAACCTACTGGTCTAGTAGGTTCGCGGTCTTATGAAGGTGATGTAGGCCATACATCGATAGGCTCTGATGCCAATTCAACTAAAGCAAGCTCTTCTGGACTCCCATGATCCGATTAAGGGATGGTTGACTCGGGCTAGCCGATCGATGACCTCCGAAAAAAGAAAATAAAGGGTGGAGAGCCATTGCTCGGACCATAATTCAATCCTGGGTGAAGCTTTACACCCATCCCACCAGAAAACTCTGAAGATCAATGATCGTGAAGATCTCCTGAATCAAAGGCTTCAAAAAATGAGTCGATGGATTGAAGAACTCCGCCATGTCACTCTGACTCCCCATGATGATGTCTGCACCGATCCTTCTTTTTCTTCCCAAATTATGTAAGAGCTCATTCCGTCGAACTTCAAACTTCTCCAACTTGAAAGCTACGATGGAACTTCTAATTCAGTCGATCACCTGAAGGCCTTTCGGACCATGATGCTGCCCCATGGTGCGTCAGATGTCATTTTATGTCGGGCTTTCCCATCCACCCTCAAGGGAGCCGCTAGGAATTGGTACTCAGCCCTTAAGTTGGGTACATCTTTTTTTTTATCAGATGAGCCATTAGTTTGTGGCTCATTTCATTAGCAGCTGACGTCCCCACCAAGGTTTGGATTCTCTGATGAACATCAAGCAGAAGGAGGAAAAATCCATCCAAACTTATGTCACCCAATTTAATGCTGCTACATTGGAGGTCTGAAATCTAGACAAGTCAGTTGCAATGGCCGCACTCAAGGACGGCCTTCAGAAGAATAATTTGTTGTTCTTCCTAAAAGAAAAAGTATCCTAAGAACTTTGCCGATATGCTGGCTTGGGCTAAAGATTATGTCCGAGCTGAAAAGGCCTTCAAAGCCAAGGATAATGAAGCCATTGGAGAGCGGCGAATCGACGAGTTAGGTGGATTCGCTGAGGAAGGAAAGTCGAGTAAAGCTCGACCACGCTTCCGATCTTCCTCTGAGTGCAAGCGAGCCCGAACTCCTCCCTGAGCTCGGAAGCAGGGAAGCCCTAAAAGAAGGATGCGGTGAGATTTTTTCCTTCAAAGATTTCATAACTACGCTCCTCTCAATGCTCCAAAAATCTAAGTATTTATGCAAATCAGGGAGCAACTATCGAGATCGAAAAGGATGCAAACTCATCCCGACAAGTGCAATCCTAACAAGTTCTGTCTTTATCATCATGATCATGGTCACGATACTGAAGAGTATATTCAGCTCCAAGATGAGATCGAGGAGCTCATCAGATGAGGCAGACTCGATCGATTTCTATGGTGTTGGCCTGAAGGGCGAGAAGATCGGCTAAGGGCATTACCGCAGCCTGAACCACCAAGGAGAGAGGAACAACAAGAAGATCGGTCGCCTCTCAGCATCATCAATACTATCTCTGGGGGACTTCGATGTGAAGAGGCCAACGGATCTGAGGGACTAGTGAAGAGGTGGAGAATTGAAGATCCCATCGCTTTCACCGACAAGGATGCTCGAGGAGTCCAATTTTCATACAATGATGTGGTTGTAATCTCTTTAAATATTGCCGACTATGATGTACGCCGCATTTTGATAGATAATGGAAGCTCGATCGATATATTATTTTATGATGCTTTCTCAAAAATATCCTTACTCAATAACCACTTAGGATCTGTGAACTTTCAGTTGGTAGGCTTCACTAGCGATGCTGTGCCAGTTAAGGGCATAATAACTTTGACCGTGACTGCAGGGCAATGCCCGAAGCTGGTTAAGGCACAAGCAGTGGTGTCGACTTATTATCTAAAGGTGAAGTTCCCAACGAATTATGGAATTAGAGAGATCAGGGGAGACCAGGCATTGGCAAGATGCTGTTACTTCACTGCCCTATAGAAAAATGTCCAGCCCAACCTTTGTCCTGTCGTGGGGCTGGATACCCATGATGACCTCACCGAGGAGTAGGGCAAGCCTATGGAGAACCTCATATTTGTGCCCTTAAACGATAGAAATGAGAAGCACACTGTACAGATTGGCTCTAACTTGGGGGACGAGATTCGGAAGCAACTCATCATCTTCCTCAGGAAGAATGCGAACATCTTCGTCGAGACCCCAATAGATATGTCGAAAATTGATGCTGAGGTCATGGAACATCGACTGACTGTTGATCTTAAGTATAGGCCGATAAAAGAGAAGATGCGCAACCATGCCCCAGAGAGGCAGAAAGCAATCATAGAAGAAGTGGGCAAGCTCCTCAAAGCTGAATTCATCCAAAAAGTTAACTATCCGATCTGGGTCTCGAACGTGGTCCTTTTCAAAAAGGCAAACAACAAGTAGAGGATGTGTATAGACTTTAAAAAGCTTAACAAAGTCTGCCCAAAGAATAGCTACCTTCTTCCTAGGATTGATCAACTGGTAGATGCAACCTTGGGCCACGAGCTTCTCACCTTCATGGACTCCTTCTCTGGCTATAACCAGATACGGATGGTGCCGGAGGATGAGGAGAAAACTATTTTTATTACTGACTGTGGTCTTTACTGTTATAGGATTATGCCCTTTGGACTCAAGAATGCAGAGGCAACGTACCAGCACTTGATCAACAAGATCTTCAAGGAGCAAATCGGTTGCAACATGGAGATGTATGTGGATGATATGCTCGTTAAAAGTCGAGCTTCTATAAACTACCTCACCGATCTTGAAGAGACGTTCAGTGCACTCAGGAAGCACAAGATGAAGCTGAACCCGATCAAGTGCGCCTTTGGTATGACCTCAGAAAAGTTTCTAGGATTTATGGTGTCAAGGCGCGGGATTGAAGTAAATTTAGAAAAAATTCGAGCTATTCAGAAGATGACTTCTCCAAGAATAATCAAAGAAGTTCAACGCCTGACTGAAAAAGTGGCATCCCTAAATTACTTCATCTCGAGATCGGTCGAGCGATGCATGCCCTTCTTCTAAGTTCTCAAGCAACTAAAGAACTTCTGCTAGATGATGGAGTACCAATGGGCATTTGAGGAGCTCAAAAACTATCTCAGCTCACCCCCACTATTGGCAAAATCCAAATCTAGAGAAGAATTATTCTTATACCTAGCAGTCTCTCCGGTGGCCTTGATAGTAGTCCTGATCAAGGAAGAAGTGAAGATGCAGCGATCGGTCTACTACATAAGCTGGATCCTGAGGGATGCAGAGACCAAATACTTTAAGTTGGAGAAATTGACCTACTCTCTTCTAATCGCTGTCAGAAAACTCCGACCTTACTTTTAGGGGCACACCATAACGGTTCTCATGGATCAATCAATAAAAGCAGTCCTTCGAACGAATGCTTTCAAAAGAATCACAAAATGGACGATCGATCTCATAGAGTTTGACATCAATTATCAATCCAGGTCATCAATCAAAGCCCAGATATTGATAGATTTTATAGTAGAATGTACCATTTCAGATGATGCTGAGTTGGAACGGAACGAGATTGGAGTTTTATTGTCACAACCGAGCCCCTCCGAAGAGAGTGTCGACCTTCCTGAAGATTTTTTGATCCTATACATGAATGGTTCATCCAACTCCACTGGAGCAGGTGCGGGGTTAGTCTTAGTCAGCCTCGAGGGAGTCATCATCGAGTACATGCTACACTTCAAATTTTCTGTAATTAATAATGGGGTCGAATATGAAGCGCTGATCACCAGGTTAAAAATAGCAAGAGAGTTAAAAATAGATTGGCTTCAAGTCTACAGTGATTCTCAATTAATGATCGATCAAGTTAGCGGCAACTATGAAGTACGGAAAAAAAGTATGATGAAATACCTTGAGAAAGTAAAGGATTTGACTCTGGCCTTTGGCAGTTTTGACATTCGATAGATTTTGAGGGCAGAAAATATAAGAGCCAATCTCCTCTCTAAATTGGCCACTTCAGTCCCAGTCGAACTGTCCAAAGAAGTATTTTTCGAAACTCTAAAATGCCCAAGCTTGGAGGAATCATAGTTTGTTATGCAGACAAAGTTTGAGCCGAGCTAGATCGACCCGTTAGTTGCCTATCTCAAAGAGAAAGTTCTTTCTTGTGATCCAAAAGAAGCTCAAAAACTCAAAAATCAAGCCTTCCGGTACATTTTGTATGAGGGCAAGTTGTATAAGAGGTCGTATTCGCTGCCGCTACTGAAATGTCTCCGACCTTCAGAGGTCAACTTTGCATTATGGAAAGTGGACGAGGAAATTTATGGAAGTCATGTAGAAATCAGATTCCTATCAGAAAAAATACTTTGATAGGGGTACTATTGGCCGACCTTATACCACGATTCTATGGAGTATGTCAAGAAATATGACCGCTGTTAGAAGAATGCAAATCTACAAAGATAGCCAACCTCTGAGCTTACTCCACTAAGCATACCTTGGCCATTTGCATAGTGGGGACTGGATATACTTGGCCCTTTTTCGATGGCATTCGGGCAATGGAAGTTCCTCCTGATCGCGATCAACTACTTCACCAAATGGGTTGAAGCCGAACCACTAGCAAAAATTATCGAGGTCAAAGTACAGAACTTCGTCTGAAAGTCAATCATCTGTCGGTTCGGTTTGTCCCGAACTCTTATAACAGATAACGGGCGATAGTTCGCTGGATGAGGTTCATCAAGTTTTGCGAAGATCTAAACATCTTCCATCACTTCATATCGGTAGCTCACCCATAGGCAAATGAGAAAGCTGAAGTAACCAATCGGATCTTACTGCAAGGCATCAAGATAAGGCTCGATAGAGTAAGGGGGCCTGGGTGGATGAACTCTACCACGTCCTCTGGGCATACCGAACTACTCAAAGACTATCGACTGGGAAAACACCATTCATCTTGGCTTTCGAAATGGAGGTAATCATCCCAATCGAGCTTAAGCTTCTATCAGTGCGGGTCATGGCCTTCAATGAGCAGCGTAACTCACAGGACCTCAGAGTCAATCTCGACCTATTGAAAGAAAAAAGAGGGGATGCCCAGGTTCGGATGGCGGCCAACAGGCGAAGGATGGTCAGATACTATAACTCCAAAGTTAGAGATAAAATGTTCAAAATAGGAGACTTAGTGCTTCGGCGAGCCGCCATCTCTCAGCCTCAGAATTAGGGGAAGCTTGCCCCAAATTGGGAAGGTCTATATGAAGTAGAGGAGGTTGTTCGACCCAGAACTTATCGTCTGAAGGAGCTCGGAGGAAAGACGCTCCTACGACCTTGGAATTCAGAAAATCTGAGGATGTACTATCAGTAATTTTTCGTCAATAAAAGTCTTCCATTTCAATGTTATTATTTATTGATGCAAAAATTATGTGATGACAGGAAAGAAGCAACCAATAATGGCCATGTGAGGAATAGGAGGAGAATCTCATCCTAACTTGAGCAAAGTCGAAGACCTCATTCATTTTAGATGAGATGGAGAGAGAGGCCCTAACAACTGCTCTTATGTGCCCTCATAGTCCATTAGGAATAGGAGGAGAACCTCGTCCTAACATGAGCAAAGTCGAAGACCTCGTTCATTTTAGACGAGATGGGGGAAGAGGTCCTAACAACGGCTCTTATGTGCCCCCACAGCCCATTAAAAATAGGAGGAGAATCTCATCCTAACATAAGCAAAGTCGAAGACTGAGGCCCTGACAATAGCCCTTATGTACCCCCGCAGTCCATTAGGAACAGGAGGAGAACCTCATCCTAATGTGAGCAAAGTTGAAGACCTCATTTATTTTAGATGAGGTGAGAGGAGAGGCCCCGACAACAATCCTAAATACATCCTACAGTCTATTAGGAACTGGAGGAGAACCTCATCCTAGCATGAGCAAAGGTCGAAATCCCATAGACCAAAGATATGGAGAAGGAAGAAGCTCGATGGAGAATCCTTACATGTGCTTTTCCACGACAATCTAACTACGTCAAATGCGAAAGATAGAATCTTATCCTGATTTGCAAGAGTGATCCTAGTTCGATGTCCACAACAAGCCCGGCATCCACAACGAGCTCGATGTTCGCAACAAGTAGCAAGCATGGGAACCTGAGATCAGAATTCTTCTCCGAGCTTCAACTTAAATATCAACCTCGATTAGAGAAAAGATCTCCTCCGAGCTTTAACTTCAACGTCAACCTTGGCTGGAGATAAGATCTCCTCCGAGCTTCAATTTCAATGTCAACCTCGGCTGGAGATAAGATCTCCTCCGAGCTTCAACGCCAACCTCAATAGGAGACAAGATCTCCTTCAATCTCGGTTGGAGATAAGATCTTCCCCGAGCTTCAACCTGAATGGATGCAAAACTCGAAAGAGGACTTCGATAGGAACCCAGGACCAAAATTCTCCCCCGAGCTTCAACTTGAACGTCAACCTCGGCTGGAGATAAGATCTCCTCCGAGCTTTAACGCCAACCTCAACAGAAGACAAGATCTCCTTCAACTGCAGCTGGAGATAAGATCTCCCTCGAGCTTCAACCTGAATGGGTGTAGAATCTAGAAGAAAACTTCGGCAATTGCCTTTTTTGTACTCCATTCTTTCGAATTTCAAACTCGAGAGTAAGGAGACTATTGTTGGGGATAAATCCTGCTCCTGCTGAAGTCCAGTCTGATGCTTAGCCTAATGCGACTGGTAATCATGGAAGAGCTTCAATTAAGAATTCTTTCTCCAGTAGCCGAACCCTAATCGAACTTCTTTAGCAGTTGAACTCATCCAGCAGCCGAACCCCTCCCGGACTTCCTCTAACGGCCGAACTCCAGTCGAACTCCTTCAAGCACTCGGATTTCCTTCAGCAGCCGAACCCCTCCCAGACCTCTCCTTCAGTTGGATTTCTACGGAAGCCGAACTCCTTCCGGACGTCTCCTTCAGTCGAATTTCTACAAAAGTCAAGCCGAACTCCTTACGAACTTCTCCTTCCATCGGATTTCGAATGCCTACTTCCTCCGAATGGTTACAACTGTCATTTATCAGTCTGCTATAGGCAACCCTACCACCGGACGGTTACGACTGTCATTATCAGTTTATTATGAGTGACACCTCTCTCCGTAATAAATTTCACGTGGCCCAAAGCAGTCCACTACCGAATGGTTATAATAAGCTCCGTCTATAAAAAGGGACCCTCCAGATACGTTTTCTCTAAGCTCTCTTCTTCTTTCCCAAAACTCTGTCGAATTCATATCTGAGCACTCCATTTCTGTTGGCCAAAAGAGCTCACTTGATCATCAGAGAATCCTGCTGGAGTTACCACTACTGACTCTGGACAGAACTTTATCTTGTAGGTCACCGGCGGTGACCTCATCTTTTCCAACTCTAGCTCAATCTGGCGTCAACCAGATTCTGCACCAACAAAACTTAATTATTGATATTAGAGTAAGATGTTTTTTTTTCGAAAATAATCATTTTTGAGCCTTATAAGAACCTCTGTTAATGTCTGTCTTTTTTTATTATGCTTTGCATCCATTGCCAATTTGTATATATCAATTAAAATAAATGTGTGCATTTATCACAAGAGCACAATGGTCTTTTAAAAAAAAAAATTCCAAAGTGAATCGTTGCTGGGGGCCATAAGTTTGATAATTTAGCTGATATATTGTATCAAGCTTCCATGTTTCAATTCAAGTCATAAGAACATTCACGGTTCTTTGCATTTTGACGGTAGATCAAGTTGTTATGATTATGGCTAAAAGTTCTTCATATGTACCGTTCCTTTTAGTCAATTAAGGTGGAGATAGAATTCCTTTACCTTTTTAATAGTTATTCGTCTCTAAGTAAAAAACCATAAAAGAAAGAATAATACTTTGCTCGCCATGGGCGGTGAGCTTCCGCGCTCACCATCCATGGTAATTAGCTCACATGCGGGTCCGAATAAAAAAAAAATAGAGTATTTTATAAAAAAAAAATTCTATTCGAGCCCATACGTGAGCTAATCATTGCAGGCAGTAAGCTTCACCGCAGAAGCTCACCGCCATGCAGGAAGCTCACCGCTGTGCTGAGCAAAGATTTCTCTAAAAGAAAACATTTCAAGATTTTTCAAAAACATCGTCTTTGAGCTACACCGAGATGTGTTGGATTAGGTAAAATTAGGCCATGCAGAGTAGGTTATAGATGATTCAATTGGATTGAGTCACTCATGGATAAGATGGAAATCCTAAACCAAAGTCGAATTGGCTCAGGAATAGATTTGAACCATATGTGCGCCTCTCAACCCTCCCAGCCTAATTCCCATAAATATAAGTTGAATTAATAAATATTAAAGCCGTTTACTTAGAACAAATGAATTAAAGGATTAAATGTACATGTAATAAATTTATGAATACTGCTTGATCCTCCTGGTCAGTTTTTGTATAAGTTAATGTACACACTACCCATGGAAAGCACTTACACCAAAGTGTTTATTTATTTTTATGTTTTCTACTAAGTTATCTCCTAATGGGGTACTCGGATGTACAAGTTTTGGCTCTACTCATCAGTTCAATTTTTCAAGCGCTTAATGACTCACTTGAGTTGGCAATATGTTTCATTTATAAATGTGAATTCTGCTAATAGAAATTGATACTGAAAATTGACTACACTACAAGAGTATTTGGTTCATAATCTGAATTAGAATCGGAATAGATCGAAATCAGAATCGGAATGATCAGATCTTTCAAAATATTTAGTTCATGATCAAAATCGAAATCGAAATAAAAATTTGAATCATAAGAATAGAATTTTAGATAAATTAGCCCATTTCCATTTCGTCCGGAAATCAGAATCGGAATGGAACTCCTCTCAATCAAATGGTTGGAATAGAAATCACCCATTTTAATTCCGATTCCAGGCCTCAACTCCCGCGGATCAAACACCCCCTACATATATTTGAAGACCTCTAATCTATATATAGGATCTTGGGCATTGCAGCTTGGTATTTATAAAGAACTTCAATTGAATATCTACATTAACCATATATACTTTCACTTAACTTTTTTATCCGGCATATTATATTTTGTTGGCATGCTAGATGGTCGAAGATATGAATGAACACTTTCAGAGGGTGTTTGGTTAGAAAGATTTGGGGTTTGAAATCGAAATAAAAATGGATAACTCTCATTCTAACTATTTAGCTGGAAGAAATCTCGTTTCAATTCTAATTCTGGCACTGAATGGAAATAACTCAATCTCTATTCTTCTTTAAGAATTCATTTTCATTTCGATTATGGTCATGAACCAAACGTTTTGGGATATTTAGCCATTCCGATTTCAATTCTAATCTATTCTTATTCCCATTCCGATTATGATTCCGGTTGCGAACCAAATACCCCCTTGATGTCATTTAGATGGGCAATCATCTTATAATCATTCCACCATGTGGAACAAGCCATGATATGAAAATGAACAAGAACTAAATGATCGTCTAGAATATAAACAATTGCATCAAATATACACTACATACATTATATGTTTAATAGACTTTCAACAAGAAATAAAAGATAACAATAACAGGAATCCTAAACCGCTAGCTTTGGCCGGATATCATATCAAGCAGTTATTTGTTTGATAGCAAGAGTTCTAGATTTGTCCTTAGAAAATATCATTATAGTAAATATAATATACGTATTCCATGATCCAGGTCAAGACTCTCTTCTCTGAGAAGATTATAGCTACTCATAAAAGGTAATGTGCAAACTAATGTGACTCAAGAGCAACACCAGAATTGCTGAACAAATTCTTGATATATTCCTGCCTTGCTGGATGGTCCTCCTGGGGGCGGTTGTAGGCAGTCCAAATAGGTTCTCCACTAAACAACCTCATTACTTGCAGATATATATACCACATGACAAGAGTCCATGTACAAGGATTCGAGCAGAAATAAAGGTTCCACCGTTCGACCAAAAAAATTGTGTCCGATTTCAAATTATTATGGTAACAAAGGTTCAACCTTTCTACGAACAAATTCTGTTTGAACAAGTCTGCACCAAAAGTAGTTCTTCAGTGCTTAAAATTCATTCAGCAATATTCATATTTTCGTGTCCTTCGCACCGTATAGCAGTATATGACTCATTGTCTCACCATTGAGAACTATCTGTACCAGCATCTAAATAGGACACTTGGTTACTAGTATGAACTTTATCTGATTAAAAAGTTTACAATTATTCTAGAATTTTCATTAAAAGTTTTATCTATTAATGTTTTTTGTCCCAACAGGATGAGAAATGTTCTAACCATCCCATTTCGTTTCTATGAAAAAATGGGACTGAGACAGTCTCGAAACTCTAAAACCCATTCATACGTGATGAGAAGAAGAAAGAGGAAAAAAAAAAAAAGGAAGAAAAGATGATGAAAAAAAATAAAAGAAAAGATGAAGAAAAATAAAAAAATGAGGAAGAGAAAAAAAAAGAACAGAAGGTAGAGAAAAAGAAAAAAATATTATAAAAAAAAAATAGAAAAAAAAAGATGAAGAATATCCATTAAGAAGCATAATGAAAACTACTGTAGAGATAGGATGAGATAATGGGACATCTCATTTCATAGAAAAATGGGGATAATTTTGTCCGGCGGAATCTAAATCCATTAGGAGCTCTTTTTCTCCCCCTATTCTGAATTAAAGAATTAGAACTTTTCTGAGAATCTCATGGATAATTCTGCAAGTTTTCTCTAGCGAGATGTTTCCAGCAAAAAATGAAAAAAAAAAGAAAAAAATGGGGGCAGCTACAAAACTTTAACCACAGAAAACTATCACTTTTCGATGTAGAAATATATCCTGTACCCCATTTCTGAATAAAACAAGGATGACGTAGAGGTACCCCATTGTACTAATATAAGGTTAAATAAGCAATTGATGAATGCGATAATAATTTACACTTACCAGGCTTTGCTTATAATGTAGAGCTAGTGAGATGTTTCCAACATTAAAAATGAAAAAAATGAAGCTAATATCTTAACTTTGATTCAAATCTGCAAATCTTTAACAATAGAAAGCTAGCCTCTTTTTGAGATAAAAAACTATCATAAACACCACTTCTAGTAATAGTGACAGAATAAAACAAGGATGACATAAATATAAGAATTGGTGTGGTGCTCCCAAGCCCTAAGAGGCTATGGAAGGAGTTAGGATGTTGGCTCTCAGAGAATAGGATAAATATGATCTAGGATTAGAATAAGAGTGATCCTAGAGTGGAGGCAGTGTGCAGTCTTCCACGGGCTTGAGATCCAAGTGTTGAGAATCTTAAGGGGCTTGGTTGGTACTTCGGAGACTTGGAAATATATGATGGAGCAAGGAACCAGCCAAGGAAAGAATATTGCAAAGAAGAAGCTGTTTCTGTAGGTTAGTTGGCTCGAACTGAGACTGGGTCGACTTAGTTGAGACTGGGTCGACTAAGTTCCAAGCTAAGTCGACCCAGTCTTACGGTAAATCGACTATATCTCAAGAAAAAGCTAAACATAAAGCAGGTTTTTGGGCATGCTAGACTGTAATACAGCTGAGCCAACTCCATGCTGAGACTGGGTCGGCTCAGTGTCAGGGCAAAGCTAACGGATCTTCTATTTGGAGTTAGGATCTAGTTTAATCCTAGGGATCTTAGGGCTTGGTTTAAAGAGATCTTAAGAGTGCTAATTCATGTAAGGATCAGTTTAGATCTAGAAGATGAGAGTATGTAAAATCATGGGTGTACATAAATTTGGGTGAGTGCTTCCATGTATTGGGCTAGCCTAAGAGAGTTTTTGAACAAGAATTTATCAGGATTCATGTAAAAATCTTAGGATATATAAACCCAGGTATTATAACTTTTATAATAAGTAGAATACAATATCAATTTTTTCCTAACTCTCTTCTCTCTCTGGTTCCAATGCCAAAATCCTAGGTGCTACCCTATTTCTCTTTTCTTCTTTATTCTTCTTCAGTTTGCTGGATTAACACCTAGGTTCACGCAAGAGATAGATCCACGATTGTGGTTCCGAGCAGCCATTGGTATAACAATTGGTATCAGAACCCTGTTGAGCATGGAGGAGGAAGAAGATCAAGTTTTGGTAGAGGATCAGCAGTGAGGTTCAGATCTAAGGTTTTTCTTCAAGATTTATGAGAAAGAAAGAGATCTAGAGGCTGTTATCCACCCTCTCTAGTCAAACTAATTTTCATATCTTCCTATTGTGCTAGTTTTGATTTGGATTAATCAAGAAAGCAGTGGATTGAAGATAGAATTTGAGAAGTTTGATGAAAAAATAAATTTTACCATGTGGAAGGTTAGGATGGAGGATCTGCTAATTCAGATGGAGTTGGATCTGGTCTTGAAGGATAGACCGAAGAATATGATAGACAAGATATGGGTGCCCTTAGAGAAAGGAGCATGTGCTATGATTAGGGCTTGTCTGATAGATAAGATTTTGTATGGCGTATTAGAAGAGAGAACATTCAAGAATTTATGGTCAAGTTTATATCAGTTGTACATAGAAAAAAATATGTGCAACAAGTTAATGCTAAAGAAGCAACTATACAACTTTCGAATGCAGAAGGATGAGAATATGCCGGATATATTTAGCGATTCGATTGGATGAGAATGGACTTACTCAACATAGAGATGGATCTTGAAGAAGACAAAAGTCTATTGCTGCTATGTTCGCTACCTGAAACCTTTGATCCGTTGGTAACAATGTCGTTGTATGGTAAGGAGATATTAGTATATGAGAAGATCATATCAATACTCAGGTCCAATGAGCAGCAAGAATGGATAACAAAAAGAAAGATCTTTCAAGAGGGTCTCATAGTTTCAGAGAGGCCTAAGAAAGAAAAGAAGGACGAGCAGAAGGGCAGCAACGAGTCTAGAAAATACTTGAAGGGTGGTAAAGCATGGTACTTTAAATAGGAGTGTCCACATTGGAAGAAGTGCAAGAGCTGTGAAAAATTAGATTCCATCGATTGGCTTCGAAGGAATCCATGGAGTGCGGAGGGTTTAAAGGGACTGCGACGGTGTTTGAGATGCAATGGCAGGCCCAGCAGTACAGTATTGGATGATTGGCCTCGAATAACTTGGGTACAAGGTTGGCTTCTACGACATCAGAAGAACTTTAGTTTCAAATGGAGCATCGAGCAGAGGTGGCTTCACATGTAGAGAGAGATGTGGCACGAGTTCAAAGTAGAAGGATGTAAAGTAGAACCTATATCCCAACACTAGTACTGGAGATGCACGATTTTAAATGGAGCAGCTTGTGCAGGTGGACAGATATAGTTCTAAGAAAACCGTATCAGGGCATGCAGCGAGTGTCGGTATGAAAATACTACAGATTCTCCAAAAAAGTTCAGGATAAGTGAAGCGGCTGCCAAGCAGAAAGATGTCTACAACTCCAACGATGGTGTAAAGAAGTAAGTCAAGGTCTTCAGCAGAGGAGGCAGTCATCACAAAAGCTTTCAAGAAAGCTCAGCAGCTGAAAAAGGATGGTAGTAGCAAGGTATGCATAAGGGACTGTCAGGGCATGCATCGACAGTGGAATCGTGTAGGAGGGCATTGTCAGGTGTACCAAGACTTAGGTGCACCAAGGTAGAGATTATAAAGATTAGCATGTTGCTATCAAGGCTTAGGAGACCACGGGAGGAGTCAAGATGTTGGCTTCAGAAGACTAAAATAGGTATGGTCCTAAAGCTAGGATATGAGTGATCCTAGGGTGGAGGCAGTGTGTAGCCCTCCACAAGCTTGAGGTTCAGGTATTGAGGATCTAAAGAGGCTTGATTAATCCTCCGAAGACTTGGAGACACAAGATGGAGCAAGAAATTAGCTAAGAAAAGAAGACTACAGAGAAGAAGCTATTTCTATAGGTTAATTAGCTCAGATCGAGACTGGATCGACTAAGTTCCAAGCTAAGTCGATCCAGCCTCAGGATGGATCGACTATGTCTCAAGAAAAAAGCAAGACAACAAACAGATTTTCAAGCATGCTGGACTAAAACATAACTCAGCCGACTCAATGCTGAGACTGGGTCGGCTCAGTGTTGGGGCAGAGCTGACAGATCTTCAGTTTGGGGCTAGGATCTGATTTGATCCTAGGAGTCTTAAAGCTTGGTTTACAGAGATCTTAAAGAGGCTAATTCATGTAAGGATCGGATTTAAATCTAGGGGATGAGAGCATATAAAACTATGGATGTACATGAATTTGGATTAGTGCTTTCATCTATTAGGTTAGCCTAGGAAAATTTTTGAACTATGATTTATTAGGGTTCATATGAAAATCCTAAGGTATATAAATTCAGATATTATAACTTTTACAATGAGTGGAATACAACATAGATTTTCTCTCTAACTCTCTTCTCTTTCTGGTTCCAATGCCAAAATCTTAGGTGCCGCCCTATTTCTCTTTTCTTCTTTGTTCTTCTTCAATTTACTAGATTAACATCCAAGTTCACGCAAGAGATCGGTCCATAACAATGATTTCGAGCAGCCATTGGCATAACAATAAAGGTACCCATTATCGTTATATAAGTTAAGTGACCAATTGATGAATGCAACAATAATTTATAATTATTTTAATGTACAGCTAGAAAGCATGAATTCCTCAAATCACATACCATGTTCATATTTGATACATATCATATACACAGACTGCATACTTCTTGAATGTGTGGGGAGGGTGTGTAATTTCTTTGTTAATGCTAACATTTTAATGATGGTTAGTTTTGTAGTTTATGATGTTAACATTAAAATATGAATTATTGCCTAGGATCTATGGATTTGATTAATGATTAATAATGAACTTGTGAAGTTGATGCTAACATCTAAATATGGACTATGTTATTTTCATCATGACTATGTACAAAGTACGCACGCGTGCATACATATGTATATATGTATGTATATATATGATATATATATATATATATGTATGTATGTATGTATGTATGTATGTATGTATGTATATATATATATACACATACATACATACATACATACATACATACATACATATATATATACATATATACATATATATATACATATATATTGAAGGAACCAGTGCAGGGTTTGCAGTGCTACTTTCAAAAATATTTTTCGAAAGTAGCTAAAATGCAGTAAAAAATTAATTAATCTAATAAATTAATTACTGATCATATCAGAAAATAAAATCTATACTAAGAATCTAAACATGATATAAATGCATATATCAGATATGAAAAATTAAAACAGTGCAGTAAACTTTTACTAGATCTAAGTCTTCTGAACACTACACCTTGCATGGGTAGTCGATCACCATGATTCGATCATCATCGAGGAGGTCTGTTGGTCACAATGTAGCAACACATATGTCTAGCCTCCACGGATCATCCATACGAGGCGCCTGATCCTGATCGGCTTCGTGCGAGTGCTAGCTCGATACCGAAGTCTTTCAGGGGTTGTTTCGATCGAACGATTTTGATCTTCATCTATGAGCTTCATGGATGCACTAGATTGCTGGTAGACATAGTAGAGAGGCAGAGGAGGCTCTCTCTAAAATTTGGTGGACTCACAACACTCGTAGAACACACAAACTCTTCCCAAATTCCAGGTTCTAAAAACCTAGGTAGCACTCAGAAAAACCCTGCACCCAACTCTCTTTGTTTTTCTTTCTCTTGATTTTTTTAATATTTTTATCATGTACACAAAGGCTCATAGAAGTCTTCTCTCTAACATCCCATCTCTAACATCCCAAAAATCCTCCTATTTATTTTTGCACCAAAATGTGGAGAGTACACGTGAGAGGATAAGAAGGGGTTGGTTGTCAATTTGAATTGAAACTTGTTTTGAATTCAAATGCCAACCAATTTATTTCAAACCATAATTGGCATGAGAAGGGAAGGTGTGGAATGTTTTGTGCATGGAGAGCACTCATGAGAAACATTTTCTCATGAAGAAAAGTGGGCGTACAAGGAGTGATGTGGTGCATGGGGGTTAGCCTTTAAAATTCAAATTTCTTTGAATTTTTGAATGAAACCAACCATCCCTATCCATTTGGAATGTGGAAGACCAGGGTGTGAGACCTCTAATCAGCATGAAAAACTTTATGAGAGAAGAAAATTGAATTCAAAGAGGCGTGGGGCATATGTGGTGCATGGGAAGAGAAGACTAGTCAAACTAGTTTTTGAATTTAAACTTCAACCAATTGAACCAACCCAATCAAAATTGGTTAGGCCCAATTAGATCAAACTAAACCCAACATAATTTGACTTAATTAGGTTTAATTAAATTTTAATAAAATCAAAAATTGATCAAGCTCAACCACTAATCAAATCAGGGTTCGAACCTCCTCGGCGATTAGATCAACTCGTGATCTAATCGGGTCAAACCCAACCGAATCCAATTCAATTGGACTTGATCCAAAAATAATTACTCAATCAAATAGAGTTAATTAGCAATCAAATTTATTAATAAAATCTTTCATAAATTCAGAGTCCAAATCTAGTGGGTGTCCGGACACTAGAGTCCCATCAAAATGAAACTCTTGATCGAAGAGTCCGAAATCAGTGGGACTCTTGATCCTGGTGTCCGAAATAAATAGAACTAATGATTATAGAGTCTTAACTCTCAATCACAGAGTCTCAATCATGTAGGACTCAGAGTCCTAGAGTTGTGGGACTCTTGGTCGAAAAGTCTCAATCCAATGGGACTCTTGACCACAGACTCCGAGACATTGAGACTCAGTGTCCCAACCGAGTAGAACTTTCAATCGAAGAGTCCCAGTCCAGTGGGACTCTTGACCATAGAGTTTCAGTCGAATGGGACTCTTGATCAGCCATCAGATTAGGTAGGAACCTTTAGTGTGTGTGTGACTCTGTAGGTCCAAACCTAAGTCGGTAGCATGGAAATCAATTTTTGTACTAATTGAAGTGATCATCTAGCAATGGTATCCGATGTCTGGATAGGTCGAATAGTCGCAATCACAACATTCAAAACCTACGCGAATATGGTTACCGTATAATTCATCCCTATGATCATTGTATAATAGATGATTCAGGGTTAGACTGTCAACCCTAGAAAATACATCCATGTCGTGTCTCAAAGCAATTAGTCCCATGACTCCTCACTAAGACTATTCTGACCAAGATTTTGCTAAATTAAAATATAATTGAACACAACTCTTAAAATCAAGAGTGGTCAATCTCATCTTGATATACGCATTGACTCCTTAAGTACTTAATTGTGCCCAAAAATCTTTCATCACTAAATTAGAAATTCAGATAGTCTGGCACCATAGCATAGTAAGTTGCTTGAAAGTCACCATGGTGATCTCAGGTCAGAGGGATGCTTATACCCATATTTCATCGAAGCTAATCTTGATAGAAGAAAAGCTCCAGAGTTAGTTACGTTCAGTGCAAATGTACCCATACATCTAACTTGCATGCCATACCAATGTCTCAACACTCCTTGATTACGAGGACAATCAATCTATATGACATACAACGATCTATACTTGATAAATATTATCATCCTAAGTAACAACATATTTTTTGATCGTGAATAATTTAAGGACCAAATGATAAATCCTTCTTTGTCGAATCTAGATAGTCCTAAGAACTTCATCACAACACAGGAGTTCATTAGAAGATAATAGAATTTATGATGAAAAATATTAAAATAACTTTTATTAATTAATAATTCATATACAAGTACAATAAGTAGCACAATCATCAACAGGTTGACAATTGGCTTTGGGACATATTTTCAACAATCTCCCATTTGGACTAAAGCCAATCGGTGCAGTATCTAATACCTATCTTCGACTTAAAGTCGTTGAACTCCTTCACTGCAACAGCTTTAGTGAATGGGTCGGCTATATTTTTCTTTCCATCGATCTTCTGAAGGTTGACGTCACCTTGATCTACAATCTCTTGGATAAAATGGTAGCGATGCAGAATATACTTCGTCTGCTAGTGTACCTTTGGTTTCTTCACCTGAGCAATGGCTCCAGAGCTATCGTAATAGAGCAGAACTAGACCGCAAGGGAGGGTGCTACTCCAAGCTCGGTGATAAATTTTTTCAGCCACACCACTTCTTTGGCAGCATCTGATGCAGCGACATATTCTGCCTCACAAACAGAATCAACTACAATGTGATGCTTGAAACTCTTCCAACAGACGATCCCACCATTAAGGATGAATATATATCCTGACACACTCTTACTATCATCATGATCAGATTGGAAATTGGAATTTGTGAATCCCATAAGTTTTAAGTCCGATTCATCATATACAAGCTACCAGTCCTCAGTATTTCTCAAATACTTCAGGATGGTTTTAACAATCTTCTAGTAGTTCTTCTCTGGATTAGATTGGTATCTACTCACTACCCCTAGTGAGTATGCTACATCTGATCACGTATATGTCATGGCATATATTATAGAATCCACTATCGAAGCATATAGTATTCTACTCATACTCTTTCTTTCTAAAGGTGTTGTCGGATAATTTCTCTTTAAAAGAAAAATTTCATGGCCTATCGATAGATAGCATTTCTTGGAATTCTCCATGTTGAACCATTTCAACACAATGTCAATATACGTAGACTGGGACAATCCAAGCAACCTTTTAGATCAATCTCTATAGATCTTCATCCCTAGGATGTAGGAAGCTTCTCCCAGATCTTTTATCAAGAACTATGATGACAGTCATATCTTTATTCCTTGTAATACAGGGATATCATTTTCGATTAAGAGAATGTCATCAATATACAATACTAGGAATACTATTGCTGAACCATTAGTCCACTTGTATACGCAAGACTCCTCTTCATTTTTAATGAAGTCATACGTTTTGATTGTTCTATCAAATCGTATGTTCCAGCTCCGAGATGCCTGCTTCAGTCCATAAATAGACCTTTGAAGCCTACATGCCTTAGACTTATCTATGAATGTGAATCCTTCAGGCTGTATCATATACACCTCTTCGTCCAGCTCTCTATTTAGAAAAGCTATTTTCACATCCATCTATCAGATTTCATAGTCTAGATAGGCAGCGATGGCAAGCATATCCGAATAGATTTGCGCATTGCCACAGGAGAGAATGATTCATCATAGTCAATACCATAACATTGACGATATCCCTTAGCAACTAGATGGACTTTATAGGTCTCCTCCTTTCCATCTGCGCTCATTTTTCTTTTGAAGATCCACTTACATCCTATGAATTTTACTCTTTCGGGTGGGTCAACCAATGTCCATACATCATTAACCTTCATGAATTCCATTTCGAATTCATGGCCTTAAGCCATTTCTCAGAGTCGGATCTCTGCATTGCATCCATATAGATGATCGAATCCTGATCATTCTCATCGAGTTCAATAGGATCCCCATCTCAGACCAAAAAATTATAGTATCTATCTAGTTGACGTGGTATTCTACCAGATCATCTTAAGGATGCATCTATAATGAATTCTGAGTTTGATCTAATCAGATCCAGCTCAGGTTCAATAACTTATGTTTGTTCTTCCACATGTCGTACTTCATCAAGTTCGATCTTAGAGGCATTAGTTCCTTCACCAAGAAACTTTTTTTCTAAAAAGACTGCCTTAAGACTGACAAACATTTTCTGATCATTAGCAAGGTAGAAGTGATACCTTTTATTTTTTTTTGGATAACCTATAAAACTATACTTATCAGACCTAGGTTCAAGCTTGTCTCTCATTAAACATTTGACATAAGCTGGACACCCCCAAACCCTAAGATATGAGAGTACTGGCTTATATCCTATCCATATCTCATATGGTGTTTTATTAACAGATTTACTCGAAATTCTATTTAGAATGTAACAAGCTGACTCAAATGCATATCCTCATAGGAAGATCGATAAACTAGCAAACTCCATCATGGATCGAACCATATCCAATAGGATCTGATTCATCCTTTCAGACACACCATTATGTTATGGTGTTCCAGGAGGAGTTCATTAGGAAAAAATTTTATTTTCTCCTAGATATGTTAAAAACTCATTGAAAAGGTACTCACCTCCTCGATCAGATCGAAGAGTTTTAATACTCTTTCCAGTTTGCTTCTCTACCTCATTTCGGAATAGTTTGAAGATTTCAAACGACTCTGACTTATGCTTCATTAAATAGACATACCCATACCTAGATAGATCATTAGTAAAAGTTATGAAGTAGAAGTATCCACCTTTGGCACTTGAGCTCATGGGTCCACATATATCTGAATGCATTAGACTCAAGAGTTCAGTAGCTCGTTCACCATTTTCAGTAAAAGATGACTTGATCATCTTATCAAGAAGACAGGACTCACAGATCAGAAGTGATTCATAATCACTAACCTTAAGAATTTCTTCTTGAGCTAACATATTAATTCTATTCTTGTTAATATGACCTAGCCTACAGTGCCAAAAGTAGACATCAGATACATTACTAATTCTAGGATATTTACCGAAGGATTGAACCAAGTTAACAGGCATAAATAATAAATAAATATTATTATTCAATTACCCAATAAAAATTATAATACCATTCAAAATGATATTACAAAAAAAAAATTTATTGATATTTCAAAACCATTTATAGCCAAAAGCCCTATAGAAATGACATTCAATAAGAAAGTTGGACAAAAATGACATTCATTAAGAATAACTTTATTTGAATTGATTACAAGATTCATGATTCCTAAAGCTAGAGTTAAAACTTATCTTCCATCTCCAACGTTCAGGAACCTCTCATCTTTATCAAATCTTCTACTGACCTGCAAGTTCTGCATAGAATTATAAATATGATAAGGGCTTCCAGTATCTAATACCTAGGCAGTAGAATCAAATAAGAAAAAATTATAAAATGTTATCATATAATTATCCTGTCCAGCAACCACTTGCTTCCTCCTCGGCTTATTCGGATCCAAGGAGGCAATGTACAGAGGACAATTCCTCTTTTCGTACCCCTGCTTCTTATAGAAGAAGCACTCCGCCTGGCTCTGGTCGGGCTTCCACTTCTTTGTCCGATCCTGTGCAGTTGTTCCAGCATTTGGCTGCACCTTCTTGTTCTTCTTCTTCTTGTTCTTCTTTCCTTTCTTAAAGGGTCGATGATCAGAAGAAAACCCTCTCACTACATTCACCATCTTCTTATGGAGTTGGTGATCCTTCTCAAAATTTTGCAGTAATCCCAACAAGCCATGGTAGTTGACTGCAGGCTTTGTCATTCTAAAATGAGTTAGGAAGGAGAGAAAGGACTTGGACAAAAAATTAAGGATCGCATCCTTACCGAGCTGCTCGTGTAGAAAAAAGCCCAGCTTGCTAAGGCACTCAATCATCTTGATCATGTACGATACATGATCGGTGATTGAGGCCCCATCCCTCATCTGAGCATTGAAAATAGCATAACTTATTTTGTGCCTTCAACATCGTCAGACATGCCAAAGGAGTCATTTAACTTTGAAGCATCTTCTGTGACTGGGCATTTTTGAACCAACGGCTGAACTCGTCGTTCATTGTCGCCAACATTATACACCGAATGGTGGTGTGATCATTGAGCCACTTCTGATAAGTATCTCAGACCACTGCTCTAGCACTCAGAGCTGGCTTCTCAGGTGCTGGATCCGTTACGACATAAAGAATCTGCTCATGCTTTAGGACAATTTTCAACTTACGATATCAGCAATCATAGTTGGGTCCCATTAATTTGTCATTGTCTAATAATGACCGGAGTGATAGGTTAGTGACCATTTCTGCATAATAAGAAAAACCAAACCTAATTAGTATATAAATCAATTATCCTAAAGACTTAGACTTTAGTCTAAAGGTTCTCCTATTTTTTTTATATGAATTGGTAGCCTCTACCTCTAATTTGAAGAATTACTTTAATTCCTTAGTGGGTATTAGAATCCATATAGACTACACATGAGCCCAACTTTGGTTGGTCAACCCATGTGCACCCATGGGTATGTTCAAAATCAATTGTTTCTCTGAACAATTTCTAGTAATATCAATTTTGCCCTGAAGATCTAATCAGTAGGCTTTGACCTCCACTAAAAAAGTTTGATTAGGTCCAACCATTAACATACTACATTTAGTCTTATTTAACCAATAAATGATCAGGCCCAACTTTGGTCGATCAACCTAACCACTATTAGAAAGATAATCAAATCATCATTTTATGAATGATAATCTTATTAATCAATAAACACCAGCTCTTTGGGCCTCCAGTGATTATCAAATTAATGAACCCATTATCACTCAACTTAATGGGAGGCTATGATATAGTTATCTATATAACTATTATATTTTTAAGAATCTAATAATTTTAGAAAATTTAGTTAACTTATTTTAAAAAAATAAGCTAATTTCTATCCTCTCACTGACTTCATCAAGTCAAATAAAAAAGGATCTAATCTAAGCTGGCATTAGGAGCACCTAAATCAGTCAGACTGATTTGCCTAATTGACATGGGTGAACCTGAATCACCAAGTAATCAAATCAAAACCTAACTCACCAGGATGGCTAGGTAAGTAAGATCAGTGAAAGGGATATGCCATTAACTCATCAAAGATTTAATCAGTGCGAGTAGCTTCCAATTAAAAATCACTGATCAAACTGCCAAACCTACCTTAGACACCATCTGGTTTATTAGTTTTAATTTGACCAATCTAGTAATTTTGGATTCAACCGCATAGCCATAAATCAAGTCAATTTGGTCCTCATTAAAGGTATGGACTTGACCAACTACAACTATTATAATTGAGTCTATAGAGTCCTTGACCTAATCTAAATTAACATTTAATTAGATTTGATCAATTATTCTAATTTAGTCCACTCTTTAACTAATCTTAGGTCTAACCCAATTTATGGACCTAATTCAACTAACCCAATAACCCACATTTTATGATTAATGACTTAGGATCTTTAATTCATAATTCTAGACGCCAAATTATTATACTTAATTTTTTAATTAAGTTTATGGACTGAGGGTTAGGGTTCGGCATTTCAAAAATATTTTTTTAATTTTAAAAAATTTATTACAACTTAGTATTATTCATTAATTGAGTCGACTCATTTTAAAATTCAATTGGCTCAATTCACAAATAATACTTGTTGTAGGATTTAATCTGAAACTATGTATACTACATAATACTAAATCATGAATCAAACTTTATCTAGTTATATATTCATGATCATAAATCAGATTAAAGCCTAATTTAATCAAATCATAAAAATATTAGATCAAATCTAAGATTTTATGATTAACAATTTAGATCAGTAATGTACCAGGACAACCTTTTTACTATAGGGAGTAAACCCTACAACAGGATAACCTATAGTTCGTGCGATCTTGATTTTAATTTTTTAGATCTAATTATTCAAAATATTAGATAAATATTTAGATCAAATCTAAATTATCAATTTAAAACATGCAAGCATATCATGTTTAGCGAATCTGGCTCTGATACCATTTGAAGGAACCAGTGCAGGGTTTGTAGTGCTACTTTCAAAAACTTTTTTCGAAAGTAGCTAAAATGCAGCAAAAAATTAATTAATCTAATTATTTTTTTACTAATCATATCAAAAAATAAACCCTATACTAAGAATCTAAATATGAAATAAATGCATATATATCAGATCTGAAAAATTAAAATAGTGCAGTAAATTATTAACTAGATCTAAGTATTCTGAACACTATACCATGCATGGATAGTCGATCATCGTGATTCGATCATCATCGAGGAGGTTCACTGGTCACGATGCAGCCACACAGATGTCTGGCCTTTATGGATCGTCCACATGAGGCTCCTAGTCCCGATTGGCTCCCTGCAAGTGCTAGCTCGGCACCAAAGTTTTTCAGGGGCTATTTCGATCGAACGACTTTGATCTTCATCTACAGGCTTCATAAATGCTCTGGATTGCTGGTAGACGTAGTAGAGAAGCAGAGAAGGCTCTCTCTAAATTTGGTGGGCTCACGATACTCGTAGCACACACAAACTCTTCCCGAATCTCAGGTTCTAAAAACCTAGGTAGCACTCAGAAAAACCCTACGCCCAACTCTCCTTGTTTTTCTTTCTCTTATTTTTTTAAAATTTTTTTCATGCACACAGAGGCTCACAGAAGTCCTCTCTATTCTTAGACCCATCTCTCACATCCCAAAAATCCTCCTATTTATTTTTGTGCCAAAACATGGAGAGTACGCATGAGAGGATAAGAAGGGGTTGGTTGTCAATTTGAATTCAAACTTGTTTTGAATTCAAATGCCAACCAATTTGTTTTAAACCATAAGTGGCATGAGAAGGGAAGTTGTGGAATATTTTGTGCATGGAGAGCACTCATGAGAAATATTTTCTCATGAAAAATGTGGGCGCACAAGGAGTGATGTGGCGTATGGGTGGTTAGCCTTTAAAATTCAAACACCTTTGAATTTTTGAATGAAACCAACCATCCCTATCCATTTGGAATGTGGGAGACCTAGGTGTGAGACCTCTAATCAGCATGGAAAACTTTATGAGGGAAGAAAATTGAATTCAAAGAGGCATGGGGCATATGTGGCATATGGGAAGAGAAGACTAGTTAAACTAATCTTTGAATTTAAACTTCAACCAATTGAACCAACCCAATCAAAATTGGTTAGGTCCAATTAGA